>JAZGTH010000011.1:955000-1022500 GCA_036877525.1 Chromobotia macracanthus | reverse complement strand
GAAAGGATCCATGTCACCCTGAAAAAATATCAAAATATGAGACATCAAAATATCCCTAATCAAAATATGAGACATTATGTTTTTGTGCAATAATCACAGACAGAAACGCGACAGGAACGAATCTGCAGGTCTGTGGACAGTGAGTTACTGTAATCAATATAGTACTGAAGATGTTACTGTATTGAAGATGTGTGAACAAGAGCTGAAGAACAGCCAGCGTGCTCCATCCTTTCTCTGACCCAGAACTGTTCAATCACTCAGTCAAGTGTGTGTGTGAGTTGAGTGTGTGTGTGTGTGTGTGAGTTGAGTGTGTGTGTGTGTGTCTGAGTGAGTTAATGTGTAGTGAGTAAATGAGTGTTAAGTGATGGTTACTAACAGTGATACTTTAGTACTTTGATGGTTTGAGGTTGCACACATCACTTAACCACTAAGCCACAGTATTATAGTTCAACACAACTCAACTGTTGTGTTGATAAACATCTTTGAACTGATATTCTGCTTGTCCTTCAAAGTTACCAAACATTCATTTACATCCCTAAAATAAATAACGTGAAAATAATCCTGCTGATGTAAAATACATATATTTTAACAGGTCTGTATTCCACATTTCTTCGAATAACATACTACAGTTTAAGGTCAAGGTTTCTTGCACTAAGAAACTTTTCTTGCTTAACATTACCGTAACTTAGTTTGTCATGAGTGTCTTTCTGATCCATACAAAGTTACAGTTCAGTGCAGTTCATAGGAGGTAATCTCCAGACAACCTTTTTGAACTGATTTAAGTCAAAACAGAAACTGCATTCAGAACAGGTCTGACTCCACAATGATTTCACACATCACTCAAATCACTTCTGTGTTTTCTTCTGCTGCCTTTCAGGAATGTTAATGGACTGAACTGAACCGGTTTTATACTTGCCTTTGTTAGCATACTGTAGCTATGAGAATTACCATTTTATTCATCCAAACTGGCGCTTTCAAATCTGAACGCAAATCTACAGTTCTCTGACTAATCATTTCAACACAGCCTGAAAGAGAAGCTTTAATAAAGCTGCTTTTCTTCTGCTGAAATCTCTCTTTCATTAGAGGCAATGTTATGGTAACCAGTTCATAACCTGATCAAGAGAGCTCAGACACTCGCTGGATCATGAGACTCCTCCTTCAGAGCTCCTGGAGGAACATCTGGAGATATTGTGAGAGATGACGCATCATCTTCAGTCTGTGTCATCGTCTTTTCCTCCGGCCGCTCTACACACAGAAAGACTGTCTGTCTCTCACCTTCCTCTGGAGAGTCTGTCTGTCTGTCTGATCTTTGAGGTTTGAGTACAGAGTAGCTTTTCAAACTCTGCTCCAGTCCAGACATTGATGTAATATCACATTTACTTTTAAGATCATCACATTATAAAGTTATGTCAGGTCAAACTTCCAGATGTTGATGTGTCAGGCTTCTTATATCAACAATGTTTAGAAAGTTCCACATAAACAGTGCTTGGGCTGAAATGAACCGTCTCATTTATAGTGTCCTGCATGCATTAAACTGATACAGTATTTTGACATGAAAACATGACACTTTAAATAGACATTCTGTTTTTATCCACATTGTAGGTTAAGGATCACTGGAGAAACTGGACGTCTGGTTCAGGGACACAGATGTAATGGATCGTAAAGCAACTCAGAACTTGTAGGGTTCAGAACCACAGTTCTAAAACTGCTATGAAGTTCTAAGTCTATCTGTATCGTCCACTTAGAGTTACTGGCAAAGTTAACCACCCAATAGCCATCAAACATGATGAAAATGCTGCAGTCATTTAGCTTGCGCAGAGGTCACTGGTTGGCCTTGTGACATCATAAATATGCGCCAACGCAAGTGTTGCACAGAGCCGGCTGATGAACAACTGTCAGACAGACCATCAGTCTGAGCACAGATCTACATGTCTGGATGTATGCAAACACGGGCCCCCAGGGGCCACACATTCAATCTCAAGAATGGTACAGTATCATCGAGCCCTGTGGAGGTTAAATCAGATTAACATGTTGATGCATGTTGTTGAATCAGCTCTCAGGTATAAAATCATTATTCTTCAGACAAGAGACAAGAGTTCAGTGGCATAAAAGCTCATGAATTCACACCTTCCATCAGCCATCACTGATTGACTGATTTTCTTGTGCAAAAAGCACAAACTTAGTCAAGCTGTTCTGAGACGGATTACACATGAGACGCAGATCAGCTCAAAAGATAAAACTTATTCTGTGATGCTCAGCTTCAAATGCCTAAACATAGCTGCTGATGTCAAAGGTCGCACGTCTGATCAAACTCTATGATATTGGCTTCATACAGCATCTATGCAAACAAGGTGTATACAAACAGTGTGACATGCTCTCATCTTTAAAAGCAGGTTTCCAGCCTCTGTACTTACCACAGCCTGGTGTTTTACACGCCAAACCCTCCATAAGACATGTCATCCACTCCAGACAGATTCACACTCACAGCACAACCCTTACAGACGTCTGTGTCAACCTGCAAACACAACAGCAGCTCAATCAAACATTCAAACACTGAACAAATGCTATAATTTATACAAAATGAATTTTAAGAGGAAGGATTTAATCTGTTCACAAAGTTAATTGTGCTGAAAATAATATTACAATCAAGAGACATTTATTAGGCGTTTATTTTTTGAATTGTTTGAGGTTTTGTTGCCACTAACATATTTATATTATAATGTACTTAATCACAGATGATTAACTGCTGTACTGTATCTGTCTACATCTAACACATCTTACTGGTGAAATCACTTTAATTCCCATCTGACATTTTACTGAATTCTTACTAAATGTAACTTTGCAACTACTTCTCAACCATTAGTATGAGCATTAGAGGATTAGTTGAGGACTAGTAGACTGTCTGCCTAACATCTGCCAACACTTTATTTTGATGGTTCCCCAACAGTACTAACTGTATGTTTCTTATACATGTACATGTCAACCTATTCTACTACCCGAACCCTAACCTAATGCTCTAAAAACAGTTGACATGTAGTTGCAAATGTTCTCATAGTTAGTAGAAAGTCTGAAGTGGTCTGTGGGATTAAAGCGGAAGCTTATTGCCCAAAAGAGCTCTCACGAAAACCTCTGAGCTTCTGCTCTCCAGATTCACCTCAGGGCTTCACTTCAATGTGAATCTCTGAGATGCTTTCACTCATTTTGTCATTCACCAGGTGAAAATCAAAAGAAAAATCAACTAGAAAAGTAACAACTCGCTCACCTCAGCACCATGTCACCTCTGACATTTTCACAGACTGCAGCACAGGACAGAAGCAGACGCACACTGATGTTTAATGTTTAGGATTTCGTTAACATGCTTCAACCACCCATGAGTATTAGCAACAGTAATGAAGGTCCTCATCTCAACAAACATCACTAAAACAAACTGTGCTTTACTCTGACCTTGTCATGGATTAACCTTGTTCTGAACTAAACGTCTGTCTGATAATGATTCCACTGAAAATCATTTCATGGTTTGAGAAACTCTCAAATTGAGTTTAGGAAGCGTCCCGCAGAGTCACAGAAAGTTCATTTTAACCCCGTCCTGATTAAATATCCTGAAACGCTTTCCCTGAGGGATATCATTTGGGTTTTATTACACTGAGGTCTCAAATTCAATAAGCAAACAGGGTATGTGTGTCTTCACAGATCTAATGACTCACGACAAAGACCTCCCTGTGCTTAAATACCAGCATTTTATTTGTGATTTCCATCACGTGTGATACTCCTGTCAACAAAACTGTACAATAAACATAGAAACAGTTTAAACCTCCATCAAAACTAAAGCCAACAGCAGACACTAACAGTTTAAAATACTGTTTAAAATGATTTAAAATTAAATTACAGTTTAAAATTATCACTTAAAATGCATCAGAATTCATACTGCAGCGTTAAAAGTGCATGAACATACAGTATGAATATTTCTGTCCACATAAACCATATACAGTAAACATACACAGCGAAACAAGACTTATGAGTGTGAGCATCATAATGAATGACAGGCAAAGAAATACACAGCCATACACACTAATAAGGGAACATGAAACTGAAACCATCGTAAATAAACTCTTGAAACATGACCAGACAAAAACAAATACTGTAAATTATTCAGAGCTGCAACACACTGTCAGTTGCTGTGATAGACGCTCCACAAATGCTTTCACAAGAACACTTATTAATAGCTCCTTTATTTGATTTGCAAAACAGTGTTTTGTTGATCTGTGATTCCGCCCAGTCTTTATAGAGACTGTTTGGGCCCAAAATATGCTTTTGTTATCAGAGTGCCTGTGAAGAATAAGAAACTATGAGAGAAAATGAGAATGAACAGATAAAATGACCTAACCTGAGAAACCACTAAAGCCTGGCAGCAAACAGACAGGAATCATGCTATGTTTCACAAGCAGTATGAAGTATACAGTGTACCCTGTGCAGTGTTCAGTAAACAGTGTGCTCATCTCTTGCTCTGCCCACACTGGGCTCTGGCTGCACAGCATTATGGGACATCACATCGATATCCTGGAGGAGGAAATGAAATCTCACACTGTTATCAAACAGAATATTCGTATTTTAAGACACAGGATCCAAATGTTCTTGAATATCCGAAGGTTCTAGAAGGTTCTAGATACTCAATATGAGGCCTCTTGTGATGGACTGCTACATTATTCATGAACACAGTCTCTGAGGAAACCACAATAAGAGCAGATAAAAATGCTTCGAGGAACTGATGTCACGGGGTCGGGGGTTTATTTCAGCACCATGCTACACTGACTCCAGCTCTACAGCAAACACACACAGGGCTATTTTAAAACACTTCAAATCAGAGGCCTAAATCCTAACCACACCTGTCACGTTTGTGTCATTTGTAATATTGGTATTCATGCTGCTCATGACACAGCCAGCTTTATCAGTTTCATGTTTGGAATGAATCAATTCTTCCACTCAGAAAAGTCACAGTAAGACGAGATATAAACGTCAGTGAAAGGAAATGCACCACAGCACAATCACAGTAAACAAAGCAACATCAACATTCGGTCTGTTCTGAAACACTTTAAAGCCGTGCTTCACCATCTGGAATATATTCTAACCATTTTAACTGATATTTAGTTTGCTGGTGTCTAGCCTATGACACATTACTGTACTTTCCAGCTAATTCAAGCTCTTAGACAGACACACTCACACACACTCACACACACACACACACACACACAGACATACTAACACAGACACACACACTCACACACACACACAGACATACTAACACAGACACACACACACACTCACACACACACACACACACACACACACACACACACACACACATCACACACACACACACACACACAGACATACTAACACAGACACACACACTCACACACACACACAGACATACTAACACAGACACACACACACACACACACACACACACACTCACACACACACACACATCACACACACACAGACATACTAACACAGACACACACACTCACACACACACACAGACATACTAACACAGACACTCACACACACACACACACTCACACACACACAGACATACTAACACAGACATACTAACACAGACACACACACACACACACACTCACACACACTCACACACACACACTCACACACACTCACACACACTCACACACACACACACACACACTCACACTCACACACACACAGACATACTAACACAGACACACACACTCACACACATTCACACACACTCACACACACACACAGACATACTAACACAGACACGCACACACGGGTGGATGGTTGTCAAATGAAATCTTTATGGAGTCAAATGTCCCTCTTGTCACCCTCTGTTAGTGGTTTATGTGAGGAAAATCTCAATTCCAGGACATCTGAGTTGAGGTTGATACTTAAATAATTTTGAGCAATGAAAGAGCAAACTCTGAGATAAAACTTTCTTCTGGATAACTGCAGTACATGTGAAACAGGAGGCATATTTATCGCTGAAGGTAAGTAAATGTCATCCTCACTCGACTGAGGTGCATGTGAAACGTTTATATCTTTAGCAATGAGAAAACCGGTGGGTGTGTGAAGATCTCGTCAGATTTGCAAACGTGAGAAACAGACACACACATGCTAAGGTGTGTCAGAGTGTGTGTGTTAATACACAACTGAAACCGGGTGAAAAGATGATCACAGAGGCAGTGGGTGTCCTGGTGTGAGGGGGGGGGGGGTTTGTGTGAGTTATAAGCATCACCACAGACACATACACGCATACTGAACTGAATTAAGTATGAACTGTTACTTATGAACTGTTACATACATTATATAGTATAAGTATATGTGAGTACAGTATGGATACATTCCAGACTTAATGTATCTGCCACGTTTTAATTGTCACGTGACCTGTATGTTCCTTCACCTGTGACATACTAACAACAGCTGAGAAAGTTTATTGAACCATGAGGAATACTTTTTTGGGTTCTTATATCACCCCCAAAAAGTGTCCATCCGACACATACTGAGAAGTCTTATTGGAAGCAGTAGATTCTCTGGTATTCCTCACATACTATTGTTTGCATACTGGTTTCAGACATACTGTTCTTTACATATACTGATTTTTGTATAGTATATAGTATAGCAGCAGGTGATTCTGACACAGGGCTTGTCATTACCTGATTAAAACAGCACAGCTGTGTTCAGAGCTACACTGACTGCAGAAACACAGAAGTCACTGTCACACAACCACGGCGGGATTTACTTTCACACAGACTGGAGAAAATGAAAGCCCAGAGGAAAATGGGATATGTTTCAGCAGTTGCTCTTTCATAGCTCAGGAGATCTCAGTTATTCACCAAAAGATAAACACCAATGCGAGCACTGTTGACATACAGCACAAGCGTAAATCTTTAATAAATAAATAAATGTGGATAGTATAGCTGGGATCATTGTTTTGATTATTTTGACATTTCCGATCACTAACAGCAGATATAATGTATATGAGACTTCTGATGTATGCGCTTCTAAGGAGAAAACAAATTAGTAAACGTCTCTGTTTTCTCTCCATCTAATCATGTTGCTATCTTAAAAAAACAAAGACAAAATAAAGAGATGTGATATATGAACTACATCACAGCACAGTGATTCAACTTAAAATCAGCGATATGAAATCACTCTGGTTTCTACAGCAGGAACATCAGAAGATCTGAGCTGGAAATCTGGACTGGATCTAATTTTGCAGGCAGTGTTGTGCCTGCAAAATAATCTCAACAACATATCATAATCAGATCACTGGAGAGTTTCACCCCTGTACTAGAGAGAGAGACAGAGAGAGACAGAGAGAGACAGAGAGAGAGATGCTCATACTGCTGAGCGGTGCAGAGAATGTTTCTGTGAACCAGGTGCATATAGATGCAGAGAACGTACTCATGCAGAGCCTCACAAACACACTCACACAATCTCTGTCTCTCTCACACACACACTCACACAATCTCTGTCTCTCTCTCTCATACACACACACTCACACAATCTCTGTCTCTCTCTCTCATACACACACACTCACACAATCTCTGTCTCTCTCTCTCATACACACACACACACACAATCTCTGTCTCTCTCTCACACACACACTCACACAATCTCTGTCTCTCTCTCTCACACACACACTCACACAATCTCTGTCTCTCTCATACACACACACACACACAATCTCTGTCTCTCTCATACACACACACACACTCACACAATCTCTGTCTCTCTCATACACACACACTCACACAATCTCTGTCTCTCTCTCTCACACACACACTCACACAATCTCTGTCTCTCTCTCTCACACACACACTCACACAATCTCTGTCTCTCTCATACACACACACTCACACAATCTCTGTCTCTCTCTCTCACACACACACTCACACAATCTCTGTCTCTCTCTCATACACACACACACACACACACACAATCTCTGTCTCTCTCATACACACACACTCACACAATCTCTGTCTCTCTCTCTCACACACACACTCACACAATCTCTGTCTCTCTCTCATACACACACACACACACACACACAATCTCTGTCTCTCTCTCACACACACACTCACACAATCTCTGTCTCTCTCTCTCACACACACACTCACACAATCTCTGTCTCTCTCATACACACACACTCACACAATCTCTGTCTCTCTCTCTCTCACACACAATCTCTGTCTCTCTCTCACACACACACACACACACACACACACACAATCTCTGTCTCTCTCATACACACACTCACACAATCTCTGTCTCTCTCATACACACACACACACTCACACAATCTCTGTCTCTCTCATACACACACACACACAATCTCTGTCTCTCTCATACACACACACTCACACAATCTCTGTCTCTCTCATACACACACACACACACTCACACAATCTCTGTCTCTCTCATACACACACACACACACTCACACAATCTCTGTCTCTCTCATACACACACACTCACACAATCTCTGTCTCTCTCATACACACACACACACACACACTCACACAATCTCTGTCTCTCTCATACACACACACACACACTCACACAATCTCTGTCTCTCTCATACACACACACTCACACAATCTCTGTCTCTCTCATACACACACACACACACACACTCACACAATCTCTGTCTCTCTCATACACACACACACACTCACACAATCTCTGTCTCTCTCACACACACACACTCACACAATCTCTGTCTCTCTCATACACACACACTCACACAATCTCTGTCTCTCTCACACACACACACACACACACACTCACACAATCTCTGTCTCTCTCATACACACACACACACTCACACAATCTCTGTCTCTCTCATACACACACACACACACTCACACAATCTCTGTCTCTCTCATACACACACACACACACTCACACAATCTCTGTCTCTCTCATACACACACACTCACACAATCTCTGTCTCTCTCTCTCACACACACTCACACAATCTCTGTCTCTCTCATACACACACACTCACACAATCTCTGTCTCTCTCATACACACACACTCACACAATCTCTGTCTCTCTCATACACACACACTCACACAATCTCTGTCTCTCTCATACACACACACACACTCACACAATCTCTGTCTCTCTCATACACACACACACACTCACACAATCTCTGTCTCTCTCATACACACACACACACACTCACACAATCTCTGTCTCTCTCATACACACACACACACTCACACAATCTCTGTCTCTCTCACACACACACACTCACACAATCTCTGTCTCTCTCATACACACACACTCACACTCACACAATCTCTGTCTCTCTCATACACACACACACACTCACACAATCTCTGTCTCTCTCACACACACACACTCACACAATCTCTGTCTCTCTCATACACACACACACACTCACACAATCTCTGTCTCTCTCATACACACACACACACACTCACACAATCTCTGTCTCTCTTATACACACACACTCACACAATCTCTGTCTCTCTCATACACACACACACACACACACACACTCACACAATCTCTGTCTCTCTCATACACACTCACACAATCTCTGTCTCTCTCATACACACACACACACACACACACACACAATCTCTGTCTCTCTCATACACACACACACACACACACACACACACACTCACACAATCTCTGTCTCTCTCATACACACACACACACACACACACACACTCACACAATCTCTGTCTCTCTTATACACACACACTCACACAATCTCTGTCTCTCTCATACACACACACACACACAATCTCTGTCTCTCTCTCTCACACACACACTCACACAATCTCTGTCTCTCTCTCATACACACACACACACACACACACCTCTGTCTCTCTCATACACACACACTCACACAATCTCTGTCTCTCTCTCTCACACACACTCACACAATCTCTGTCTCTCTCTCTCACACACACACACACACAATCTCTGTCTCTCTCATACACACACACTCACACAATCTCTGTCTCTCTCTCTCACACACACACTCACACAATCTCTGTCTCTCTCTCTCACACACACACTCACACAATCTCTGTCTCTCTCATACACACACACTCACACAATCTCTGTCTCTCTCATACACACACACACACACACACTCACACAATCTCTGTCTCTCCCATACACACACACACTCACACAATCTCTGTCTCTCTCATACACACACACACACAATCTCTGTCTCTCTCATACACACACACACACACAATCTCTGTCTCTCTCTCACACACACACTCACACAATCTCTGTCTCTCTCATACACACACACACTCACACAATCTCTGTCTCTCTCATACACACACACTCACACAATCTCTGTCTCTCTCATACACACACACACACACACACACTCACACAATCTCTGTCTCTCTCATACACACACACACACACACAATCTCTGTCTCTCTCATACACACACACACACACACACACACACACACACTCACACAATCTCTGTCTCTCTCATACACACACACACTCACACAATCTCTGTCTCTCTCATACACACACACTCACACAATCTCTGTCTCTCTCATACACACACACACTCACACAATCTCTGTCTCTCTCATACACACACACACACAATCTCTGTCTCTCTCATACACACACACACACTCACACAATCTCTGTCTCTCTCATACACACACACTCACACAATCTCTGTCTCTCTCATACACACACACACTCACACAATCTCTGTCTCTCTCATACACACACACACACAATCTCTGTCTCTCTCATACACACACACTCACACTCACACAATCTCTGTCTCTCTCTCTCACACACACACTCACACAATCTCTGTCTCTCTCATACACACACACACACACACAATCTCTGTCTCTCTCATACACACACACACACACACACACACACACTCACACAATCTCTGTCTCTCTCATACACACACACACACACTCACACAATCTCTGTCTCTCTCATACACACACACTCACACAATCTCTGTCTCTCTCATACACACACACACACACACACACTCACACAATCTCTGTCTCTCTCATACACACACACACACTCACACAATCTCTGTCTCTCTCATACACACACACACACACACACACACACACACACACTCACACAATCTCTGTCTCTCTCATACACACACACACTCACACAATCTCTGTCTCTCTCATACACACACACTCACACAATCTCTGTCTCTCTCATACACACACACACTCACACAATCTCTGTCTCTCTCATACACACACACACACAATCTCTGTCTCTCTCATACACACACACACACTCACACAATCTCTGTCTCTCTCATACACACACACACTCACACAATCTCTGTCTCTCTCATACACACACACACACACACAATCTCTGTCTCTCTCATACACACACACACACACACACACACACACACTCACACAATCTCTGTCTCTCTCATACACACACACACACAATCTCTGTCTCTCTCATACACACACACACACTCACACAATCTCTGACTCACAGCATCCAGAGCTGAACACCAGATTCTGCTGTCAAACAAAAGTGCCTTTTAGTGTCTTAACCTTAAAAAACGTTACAAACCTCCAATTCATCAGCTGAATTATAAACTTATTTCACCTCACAATGTTATCAACTGCCATCAAAACTTTATTGATTTTATTTCTCATATTAAACATTCTGGAGAAAATGAAAGAGTAGAATGAGACCGCAGAGGGAATCAGAGACAGTGTGAACCGGCATGATTACATCTGTCGTCTGGTGATGAATCTAACACACTCTGTTCACCGCAGCCGGAGAAATGAGCCATGACCTGCATTACTGCTCAACACAATCCACACGAGAGTCATCACGCAAATCAAACTACTATACTCCACTTACCCCTGAGTGAAGCACCTGACCCCAGACAAAGTGTAATGTCTGTCTGTGACCTCTGAATTTCAGAATGAAAAACTGCCCGACCATCTCTCTTCCTGCAGCTGTGTGTTTTCTGCATGTGTGTGTTTACAGTAATTCTGCTGCACTTTTTACTTCTGCAAACAGGTTGTGTGTGTAGCACCTTCTGTTCTGTTACAAAAGAGGTGAGACTCCTGATGGCTCTCAATTCACTTGTGAACCATATTTCCATCTCCCGCAGGAGGAATAACAGACTTTTAAAGAGTTCAGAGTACAGGGATTTGTTTAGCCACTGTAGTGCTAAACAAACTGTTTGTAAAGCTGTTCTAGTGTCACTAATAAAAACAGATAATGCACACTGAAATAGTCAGAAACACAGAAGTAAAACACCGTCTTTTTATAATCAGAAGACTTTGCTTTCAAAGTTTGTTTTGAACATTAACAGCTTCTCTACACAAACTGTACACTGACTCCAGTCATTTTTGTTTGATAAACAGGCATCACTTCTACTGCATAGCAACATGCTAACGCCACAAAAAACACCATAGCAACCACATAGCAACGCCCTGGCAACCACTCCAGCATCATAGCGGTGATGTTTACATGGGCGAGCACTAATCACATTATCTTCAATCACAGACTGATTTCTCAGAACTGGCTTAAAAAGCTGGAAGTTTCGTAAAAGTGAAGATAACAGTATCAACACACAGCGTGCACACACAGGGTTTGTGTGTCATTGCTGTGACATCACTGTGATGATAATCGCTATGACATCATAACCATTATCAGGGTGAAAAGGTGAACAAATTACCATGCAAATACTTTGGCAGGATTAAAGTGGTTTAAAATGGTGCATGAGTTTAGGTTTAAACTCCACGACTTAAACTACAACAATTCCAACCCTGGGATTAGAGTGAGAGAGAGAGAGAGAGAGAGAGAGACAGAAAGAGAAAGAGAGAGAGAGAGAGAGAGAGAGAGAGAAAGAGAGACAGAGGGGAAGAGAGAGATAAAGAGAGATAAAGAGGGAGCGAGAGAGATAAAGAGGGAGAGCGAGAGAGAGACAGAGAAAGAGAGAGAGAGCGAGACAGAGAGAGAGAGACAGAGAGAGGGAGAGCGAGAGAGAGACAGAGACAGGGAAAGAGAGACAGAGAGAGGGAGAGCGAGAGAGAGAGCGAGACAGAGAGAGAGAGACAGAGAGAGGGAGTGAGAGAGAGAAAGAGAGAGAGAGAGACAGAGGGGAAGAGAGAGATAAAGAGAGAGAGAGAAAGAGGGTGAGAGACAGAGAAAGAGAGACAGGGAAAGAGAAAGAGAGACAGAGAGAGGGAGAGAAAGAGAGAGAGACAAGGAGAGAGAGATAAAGAGAGTTTTAGCTCAGATGTGGATGGATCTCTTTGGACTGGCTGTATTATTCTCCTCTTTGGCCCCTAATGGGTTGTTTCAACAGTGATTAATTTAACAGCAACAGCTCCAGTGAGAGAAATAATAGAGAGCTACAAAAAGAGTTTCTGCAGACCCCCTGAGAGACAGTTCAACAGTTACAGAGCGGGCCGGTTACAGCACTAATAAACTCTCTGTTAACAGAAACTCACAGCGGCCTCATGCTAATTAATCTGCTGAAAACGGAAAACTGTCTCTTCAGAAACACACATTACAGCAAGATATAAAACAGCCAAAATAAACCCAAGTGTCGTAGATAATATTTCACATCAGCCTGTAGAGCTGTCCGCCGAACCGACCTCCGAACAGTGTGTTGTCTCAGATCTGCTGTACTGGATACAGTCTGACAAAGTTTAGTGATGTTAATGAAGTTCTGTTGAGAAACAGATGTGATCACTTGACTCATAATAATGTTTGCATTGTACAGCTAAAGGAATAATTCATTAAAAAAGAAATGTCAACATTTACTCCATGTTATTTCAGACCTGTTTCTGTTGATTCTTCTGTCAAATACAAATGAATCAGTTCAAAATGTCCATGTTTGTCAAAAACACAGTATAATGTGCACTAAAGAATCTCACCGGACTCGTGTGCTGTGGTGAATGTTTCTGAAGCTCTGCGTGAGGAACAGACCATAATAATTCCTCATTCTGCAGTCATTAAGTTTGGGTCTGTCCCTTTCACAGACCTTCATATTGTCACTATCTGTCACCACTGATGTACGACAGAAAGACCTCATCAAGGGTTCTGAAAAATATCACTTATTACCCCTTTAAGTGAAGTTAACCTTACTGTGTGTGTGTGTGTGTGTGTGTGTGTGTGTGTGTGTGTGTGTGTGTGTGTGTGTGTGTGTGTGTGTGTAAAAGTCAAATATGAAGGAGAAACCCAAAACTTACCAAGCAGAACTTCTCTCTCTCCATATGTTGTGTTTGGGGCTCTGCCAGAAGCTTTTTTACCCAGATGAAGGTCAGTCTCCAGGAGAGATGCTAAATGATGGTGTCAGATGAAGTTCTCCGGGCCTCATGTGGAGCTTTTCTATTGTCAGTCTGATCTAGAGACCAAACCTTTAACAGTCTCTCTAGATCATGCTCTGTCTCTCGCTCTCTCTCTCCTCAGGGACAGAACAACATGATATCTGAGGTAACGTAAAGCTCCACTTTACAGAGAAAGAGACTGAACATCTGAGATTTCTCCAGTCAGCATGAATCGCGGCACTGCATTCACATTCAGAAGATGAGCAGATTCACAGTATAAATTTGCTCAGACATGGTTTTGATTTTCCAGTCAATGTCCTGATACATTCATCATAATTAAAGAGACTGAACTGAGAAGAATCTGACCCCAGCAGAGAGAAATCCTCCACACACAACTGATTTCAATCACTGAGGAATCAAAGCAGGTTATTGATTTTATAAATGTCGTCTGAGGAGTCAAAAATTAAAGCTGCGGTTCTCATATAATAATCATTGAGATCAATTCAGAACCAGGTCCAGATGACAGATTCTGAACGGTTCTGATTGGCTAATCAGAGAGCAAATGCACATACAGTCCAACGCCTCACCAAACAGCTGAATACTGCATGAGTGATGATCACATATAAACACACCTGATGTTGCTTAACACATTATTTCTCAACCTCAGGGGCCTCAAATGACTTTAAATTATTTAACATAAGGCAAAGCAAGTATTACAATAAGGTAAAACAATAAAAAACAAGCTATTTCTGAGTGTTTTGGTTATTTTTAATGTGGGTTAGGCTTGAAATCAGAAAGATTGAGATCCACTGACTTAATATACCACCAACCCAATATTCACACTAAACAAACACAAAATCCCTCCAGGAATGAAAGCCCAGTACTGCAGGGTGAGAAAGGCCGTGTTGCTACGGGGCAGAATCTGAATCTCGCTGTATATGCAGGACACGAGCGTGTGAGTGTTCAGTCAGGCAGAACGGACCTTTCCTGAGAGCAGATCAGAGAGACGTGGTGCCAGAGAGCTGATCCAGTGTTCAGTCACACGAGCCCCCGACATCCATCATCATTTCAATCTGAATTCTAAAGGTTACGCTGGATTTCTGATGGACCTGCTCTGTCTGTGATCGTCCTGCTTGCTGAGGCCAGTTCTGTTAGTGTAGCATCACAGTACATTTTATTCAGGGGGACATTAACCCACAGATTACCAAAGCCAAGACTTAACATACAAATACAAATGTACAAAAAATCCAACAAAATATGATTCACTGACTACTGAATCCACTGCGCACGGTTATCAACATTTATTTAATTCTGAAATGAATACATAAATAAAACAAAACAAAAACAGCGTTACACCTGATTCAATAACACAATGACCTGCAACATTAATGTAAACCCAGCCACATTCCTAAACATGAGCAACATCCAAACCGTTCTTTAGCTGAGTGTGCTCCAAACGATTCAGATTTCAGTAAAACCCTGCAGCGGTTCACTTCAGTGCTGTATATCAACACCGTGTGTCACTTTGAATGTGTACCGAATGTTCTCTTCACGCTCGGCACGTCAGACCCCTCAGAGCTAAAACAGCTTCTGTTCAGCTCCTTCCATCCGAAGCTTTTTCTGAGAGAAGTAATTATGTGACACAAATTCTGTTGCCATCTTGCCTTCAGTTTCACGCTGTGTAAAATATTAGCAAGTTCTGAATGAAGATATCCGTTTATTTCTGCAGCCAGTCAAGCAGCTCTAATGGTGTGAGATTATTCATCAGTAAACATCAGTGAGGTACAATAAGAGTTTGGTTTGAGTAAAACTCCATGCAGTTTCCATGAATAGTGCCTGAAACCTCTACAATAAAGTCCAATGTTTCTTTTCAACAAACGTTAAAGGGTGTGCTCCGAACAATTAACCCCAGAAGATCAAACTCTGTTACCAAAATCTGGGTCAAAATAAAAAGTTTAACAGAGTTGAAAAATTTAGCCGAAATGCAGCTAACACTGAGTAGGGCCTAACTAGTTTGGGGCAAAATTCTGGTTTGTAGTTACTGATAAATTAATATTTCCCATAAACCAAAGAAAATTATTTATTTGATCATTTTCAAATGACTTTGGTAACAGAATTTAATGAATCAACAGTAATAACACAATCTGTCAATGCTCATCAGTGAGAAAATGAAAAGGGAATTTGAGTATTTACTGTCTTGTTGTAGGAAGGGCCCAAATGATGTCACTTCCTGCTTGTTATAATTAGAAAAAACTATAATAGCTGAAAGTCTTGTGGTAAGGTCACTGCACATAACATAACTAAACACTGCTGTTTCAGTAATCATTCATTTTAATGATTAAACTAACTTTTAATTACAATTAAGTTTCAATTCACAGGGATGCAGACATCTGATCTGTTAGAATGTAGCTACTAATGTAGCTAATTTTTATTTCAAGATTAAATAAATCTCCAGCTGCCAGTGGATCCGCAGTCGTCTTCAGACAGAGTGTGAAACGATGGGAAAATGAAGAACAGCTTCATCTGAGAATATAGCACAGGGCACGAATCTCTTCTGTCAAAGCAGAAAACTCCTCTTTAAATCCCAGGCCATGACCAGGCCGTCAGCAGAGGGAGAAATCAAGCTATATGAGCTTTTCTCCCCATTTTAATTACTCAGGAAATCAGCACAAAAGCCTGCAGGCTTTCTGAACAGAGATGAAACTCACATGTATGGAGAGGGCTGATTGTGCACTGCCGTTTGATTGTTTCTCAATGTCTACATTCATTATCTCACACTGTACAAATGGTTGTGGCTCACAAATGAAATGACTGTTAATGACAGTATTGTATTGCTTTGTGATTGACAGTTCTAACCTGTGAAAGATTCAGTCTATCCTGTTACTAATACAGGTTGTACAGTCATGTACTGTACTGTATTGTAGCACAATTGCAGATTCAGTCATGAAAAATACTCTGATGTCTTCAATATGTATCATATTGAAGAGAAAGGAACCGTTATTTTCTGTGCAATCAGACTCATACACTGACAAAGAATAAAACAGGACCTGAGGTTGTACAGATTTACATTGTAGGAGGAATCTAAGCTATATGTACACCAGAATATCATATATACAATAGGAGGGTTCTTCAAACCTCAGCACCCACCCAGCAATGCCCTAGAAACCACCCAGATCACCTTAGCAACCCCCTAGTAACATAATACAGAAACACTCAGAATTCTACTGTATAACAGAATCTTCCAGCAACAGAACTGTGATGTTAATCTGCTGATGGACGATTTAAACTACAGAAAGTGTAGAAGTGTTCATGGCTGGAGAAACATCATGTCTGCTGTTCAGATCACAGACAAACATTTTCTTAAACTTAACTTCATAAATGAAACCCAATCATTGTTTTGCCCCGTGATCTTATATGAATCAGTATTAAAATAACATGTTTAACTGCAGTCTTGGCATCATGATAATAACTTCATTAGTTTAACGTACTGTAGCAGGATCCTGCATTTAATTGCACTCTCTCATAGTTCTAGTTCTTTCAGGCACAGAATACGGTTTAATCCCAGACTGCCTTTTTATAGCATCGTCTGGATTCTCCAAACGTTTGCTCTCTGGTTCTGCCAGACATGAATTTACTATCATCTGTGTCTGCTCACATTCCAACTGCATGTGAGTCACTGTACAGACAGTATCTGCTGAATGAATACATTTCAATGGAAATACAGGAGAAATCAGAGGGGATTTGAGAGCTTGAGTTTTAGTGTTGGCTACGTTTTCTTCTTGAGAAGGTTTGCAGGAACACGGATGTTCAGCCAAACTCAAAGCCCAGCTGCTGCCGCGTGTGCATCACGCTTTACTTTCTAGAGCTCGTCTGTCTTTGAAGCAGAAATGTTCCACTCTGAATATATGAGCCTAAATGTGGCACACTGCAAAACTAGATGCCTTATATTCCTTCATACTGTATGGATATGTAAAAACAACAATGAAAAGCTGAGGAACTTTGTGCCATAAGGTATTTTTCTAGACACATCAACAAAAGTCTAATAACCTAACATATTTTTAAGCCAATCAGCTAAGCTATTAAATTCATGTGAGGAAAATGACATCATGACTCATGACAACACCGATTGGCTGATGGCATTCAACAGTGAGCTTACTGAGCTAAATATCAGTTCATTTTAACTTTTCTGAACGTTAAAATCAGTCACTGGTGAGATATCTATAATATAATTATACATTTCGTATAATTATTAGTATAATTAGTATAATTACATAGTAAATAGTTACAGCATCTACCAGTAGGGGGCGTAACGGATCAAAAGGGCAAAACATTGAAAGACTACCAAAAATTCAACAGAGAATCCAGAATTATTTACCTAATATTATAACTGGATGCCAATCACATACACATATGACTGGATATGTGACAACAATGTAGCTACAATGCTACAGCATATACAGTATATCACTGCACAACACCTATTTTTATATACTGTTTTTAGGACCATTGCAAGCGACCTGCAGTATTCTGAATAAACCAATCTTCAAATGTCCCAGCTGAACTAAAACTTGCATGTCTTGCTGCAGCTAATGCAGCAAAGCCAAACAAATGACACTTAACCGAAGCCCTGCTGCGGTGAACGTCTTCATAATGCGATAAGGGCCCGTCCGGGGGGCCTGCGTTTACTCACACTTCGTGTACAGAAGCATTAGTCATCTTGATCGCCAGAGGCGCAATTACACAATTAGGACCTACAGACTGCAGCCACTTTCAACGGCGCATCAAACTGCATTCAGTAGTAAATAGAACAAACATCTGGTATTACTGCACGCTGCATCGCTTCTGCTCCAAATAATTAATTACCCAGGGAAACCGAGTCATTAATAGCTGTGGGGGGACAAAACGTCCCGTGAGGCCCCCACATCTTTAAACTTGCAAATGCACCAGTACACGCGCTCAGCATTAAGGAAAGCTATAGAGAAAAACATGCAATACATGTTCTCTCATAAACTGTGAACACATACTGTACCGATCTTAAGACACAAAACTCAATACTGTGACAGTCAACATGGTGTTAAAAGATGAGCTCAGAAAGTTACTCATCTGAGTGACACAAGAGCTGTTACCTCTCATGCATTTACTGTCAGTTCATGGAGCAAAAGATGTTAACATTCTTTAAAATTTCTTCTCTTATTTCCACTGGAAAGATAAGATCCGCAGCTCTGTGGACCTCAGTGGAGACCTTGGTACTAAATCAAACAAACAAAACAAAATCAGAAAAAAGTAGAATAATCTAGCTAAAGGTCATGGCTGGGGGTCATTTGCAAGAAGTGTGTGCACAGATCCTTCTGTCTGCAGATGAAGTTGGGAACCATGATGCTGTCAGACTCTACAGAAATACAAATGTGCCACCAGCCCTCTCCATGTCTTAGATGAATTCAATTAAACTTCAACAATCTGCTGTCCATTTGTCTCTCCTGCCGTTCTCTCTTTCTCTCATTCTGTGAGACAGTGAAATAATAAGAGAGCTGAATTAGAGGGGGCGCTGTGGGTCGAGGGCCGTGATGTGGGACTGCAGCTCTCTGAATGGAAAAGGCAGATAATCCCCATGATGGAGAACTTTACTGGACAGGCCTCAGATTGTTCCCTAACTGTAGATATAAACAATATAAGAGATAATGTATACTCTATATAAGAGTCAGACAGTCACTAAATGAAAACTCTAACAGAGTGATCAGGACAAAAGCTTATTCTGCAGTAATAAACACTCAGTCATTATCAAACACATAAACAGGAAGTGCACTGAAAGGGTGCAGCGATGGTTGCTTCAGTGTAAACAGCATTATTGATGACATCACCACTGCATCACAACAACAGTGAATAAACAGTGACGTCAGTGAGAACTGTCAAATATACAGTTCAGTGTCATTACTAAAACTACTGATCTCAGAATGCTGAGATTGACCAATCAGAATCAAGTATTGCTGCAAGTCATAGAGTCCATTCAGTAGATTGACCAATCAGAATCAAGTATTTCAGAGCGACAAAGTTCATACAGTATACACCAACATAACATTAGTTCAGACACATTCAGTCTGTACACAGAGGACATCACAATCACCAGAGGCCCGATTCATCTGCCAGACATTTTTCACTCTTCATCTTTAACTGCTTTAAAATATCACTGTCAGAACCAGAAAAGCCATCCAGTGTAAAAGTCTAAAAATACATCCAGGACAAAAACAATCACTTCCATGTGCTTATTATAGACTAAAGATTCAGAAATGTCTGTGTGACTTTGTAATGGTTTAAAATTTAGTCTTATCTCAGGTATTTAATATCACGCTAATGTAGAATAATGTAAACACATTTGAATGATTATAAAACATATTAAACAGTTTTAACTATTGTATCTACAATAACACATACAAATACATGTAATGTATGAATAAAGGCATAAACCCACAGAAATGTGAATATATTAAACTGAATCTAATGTTTCACACTTTCTAGGCAGAAGTATCTAGAAGTGTTACAGCCGCACTCTAGGATTTGTGTTATTATAATAACTTCACATACAGTATATTGCACTGAAGAGCCGGAGAGGATGATGTCATCAGCTATGATCTTAAAACCTTTGCACTGTGGCATTTTTGTAGCATTTTCACTTCAAATATCTTGTGTTTGGGTCTTTATCAGAGACATTCTGCTTGAATCTTCTGCCATCTTTGCTAAAGCTTCTAGTTATGTAATGATGCCATTAAGTGTTAGGACTATATGTAGTTTAATAAACACGCTGCTGTTATATTCAGTATCTTCTAGGGCATATCCAGACACAATACTGTTTATTTTACACACTGTATGACTTTTAATAGTGAACATACACTGTATATCAACTGAGGTAAGATTAAATGAAAGTGCTTTAAATATATTCTGTGTACAGTACAGGTGGACACCTAATGTCAGTTTATTCAGAAGTGATCTGATAAATGAGTGGACACACACACAAACACACACACATCAGTCAGTCAAACAAACATCTAAACACACTGCCAGTAGAGACCAGAACTGTAGCTCATTACTGGAGGTTCAACATCTCTCCACCTTCTCCAGAGCAGCAGGAAACACAACACCATCCTTTACTGCATCATTTCACAGGTCATTTCTCTGCTGTGAATGATCCATCACTCCTGATGCTAATGAGTGTATTTCTTATACATGTTAATGAGAGCAGGGCTCTGCTCCGCACTGACACTCATTCACAGCTGATCTCCTCTGTGCTGAGAGAAGGACATCAGATCATCCACACGGAGTAAACAATCCGCTGTGAGCTCACAGTGATGATGTCATAATGCTGGGACTGTTCTAACCGCACAGTCTGATTGGACAGAAGATTAATGATGCATGTCAACAGTAACTCTAAATGTAGCACAAGTATTTACAGGATGTGCAATCATGCATTAGTGTTGCTTGATAAACCCTCATAACAACAATCCATTAAAAATCAAATTATGCAAGTCAAATAATGCGTTTAAATGAAAAAAAAACTAATACGATTCAAACAATGCTCCTAAAAAAACATTGTTCTGTTGTCTTGAACTTAAGTATGTTTGCATTCTAAACACAAGACTAAACTCTGACGGTTTCTTAGCTGTCTGTGTGTCTACACAACCTGAAACATGCTCATTTCCACACACACATCTCAAACAGACACACACACACACACACACACACATCACACATCACACACACAACCTTTCTGTGCTTGCATTGATTTTTAAACTCACTCAAGCTTTTCTTGTTTTTATCTTATTATATGAATGTTATGATGACAAAATGAACCCAAACGTATTCTACATAAGATAGTTTTAGTATACAAATAGTTTTAGATGTTTAAACGTTTTTAGACGTTTCAAGACATTTTAAAGTGACGTTACATTTAAAGGTGACACCAGTTAGTTCTATTACTGCCACAGAAAGTATTTCAAACGTGTACAGCAGCACATCCTGCAGTGACCTGAACTACCAGGTCAGGGTTAGCAAAACACCAATTCACTCACTGAACTGCAGTTGTCTTTAATGACCACTGTATTAATGCACTGATGCCCTCAAAACAGCATCATACTGACAGCCAGTTATTTTCTGAAACATTCATTTAACATGTATACGCTGCACGGTTACACCTGCGAGGAAACAGTGGAGGGATAATCCCTGTTGACATCACACATATAAAGTGTTTCATTAACAGCGGCTGCAGTATAATGGCTCTGTGGCGGAGACGTACAAGGTTGTCTGCCTGCGGCTGCAACAGTTCACATCTGCGGCTACATTGATCTAAATCTGTGCAGCTGACCCACTGCAGCTACTTGAATTAAGACAAACATGAGTGTTTGTTTTCAGTGCTGATTTATTTCTCCCCTCCACACTGGCAGCACAACACCCAAAAGTGCAGTCAATCAAACCTGCTGTAACACCGGCCCTTTAATTACCCAAGATCCCGTTTGGCTATGAGAACAGAGGGGTCCTGATGCCCCTCACAGAGACAACCAATCACAGCCTCGCCTGCCAGCTGGACCGGCGCCAGCACGGGGACAAAACATCTGGGCTGAAAAGCACTAAATATGTGTTAAATGAGCTCGTGGGACACTGAGATCAATTGCTGACTGGATTTTGCTTACAGTTTAGCAACAGAAAGAGAATCTGTCAGCGTTCTGTCTCTCTGGCTTTACACCAGCAGCAGAAGCTCAGGAGATGAGATAACACACTGAAATACTGTTTCAAAAGTCAATAGAGGTCTGCTCGTTCATTTGTGTGTGTGACAAAGAAAAGGGAAAATAAAGTAATAGTTCATCCAAAAATCATTTCACGTCATTGCAAACCCATGTGACAGATTACTAATTCTGCACAACATATCAAAATAACAGCAAGTGACTGAGAGTGAAACAACATGAAGATGAGAATTGGGTTGGAAAGTTGCATTTTCGGGTAAAATCTGATGTTCTCGTGCCGTCATCATTTATGTGCTGCTTCTGTTTAAAGGAGAGACTGTTTAGTTTGATACCATGACATTTAAGACACAGTACAGTATTCTTACAATGAGACGTGAACGAAGAGTTAATGATGCATCCCAACAAACTGCAGACGAATGTGAAGTTTCTCAGTCAGATGAAATAAATACACTGTACTAAATGTCTGTCAAACCTAAAACCTGCTGCATGTGGTCACATCTCAGGTAACATGTTTACTCCAGTAACTAATAGTGTGAAAGTCGTGTGACGGATCAGAACATGTAAATATCTGCTCAGATTCACTTTTTTTCTTTTTAAAGCTTCAGTTCTGTCCTCTGGTACAGAAATGTTCATTTTTGCTGTCTGATCAACATTGCTTGTCATGACAACAAAGACATCAGCATCTCTTACATCAACTACTGCAGGAGTGAATGAAGCCTTTAAACCAGCCTCGCGTTATCAATGTGAATGACTGTGTAATACACACACACGTCATCATAACTTTGACATATATGTCACAATCCGTCATTCTCAGACAAGATGCCCAACATATTCCTCCAGTGCAGGACACACAGAAATAAAGGCATGAAGAACTTCACCTGCCGCAGAATTAAACGGCGGGGCCGGTTCGAGCGCCCGATGCGTCAGCCGCGCTGCAGCGGACATTTACATCATGTGTGACCGCCGCATGAAGCGCTTCTGTCCGCTGATGCTTCATTCACTCACCGTGCAGAGCCGCACAAATCCGCGTCTGTTCGCCGTCCTTGTTTGTTTGTCACGGAAGGGCCCCGAAAACACTCGCCGCCGTTTCTCTCCGGTGAGCCGCTACATCCTCCAGTGACGCGGATGCCGGAGACACGATCCGCCCGCACGGATGACAAACGGCGCCGTTTACCGCAGCAGCGGCCGGTGAACAAGTGAGCATCGCATCAGTGAATGAGGAAGACGGTCTGCGTGACGAGCGCTGATGATGATGATGATGATGCTGATGCTGATGCTGAGGGAGGAAGACGCCGCCGTCCTCCCGGATCGACAGCAGCCGCTGGATGACTGTGAAGATGTGAAGCGTCTCAGTCTGCACTGCACCTCACATGAAGATGTTCAGACATCATGAGCCACATCCTGCAGCACAGAAACAGTCTAATGAATGAGATCTTATGATGGACAGACAGAGAGATTCAATATTGAGCATGACTGCTAGATCTCCATGACTCTCACTGTCTCGTTTATTGTTTCTGAAGAGTGTCAAACTGTGCTTGGACTTAACATGCAAGATCACAAAATCTGCAACCAAAAATCAGAGATCTCAATATGTGCTCAAACATTTCTCAATAAAAGAGCTCCACATAAGATTTCAACAGTGTCTCAATCTGCGTTCAGATGTACTAAGACACTAAAGTCTGCAAAAGTCTGAGATCTTAGTATGTTCATATTTTGAACTATAATGATAATATTGTTTTAGTGTTAATGGCTCTATACTCAGTGATCAGCTGTTTAATTTGCATCTTCTTACAGCAGGTAAATGTCCTGAACTGCCTGAAAACTAATGCTTAAATAAAATACAAGATACTTAAGTCTCCTGAGCGATGCAGGAGAAACCTATGAGCAAAACCATTTTCCTGCAGGATGATCCTTTACACTTTAACGACATAGTTTCATCAAAAGTGTCAAAACAGGATGATAAATAACAAGCGAGCTGTTCAGATATTACCAGCAGTGGATTGCTGGAGATGTTCTTGTCGCTCATACAGCTGTTGTATTCTCAGATGAGGGGATGTCTCTGAGATCAGTGTTAAGACAGATCTGGTGAAGTGTGACTGAGAAGCATCGAGCGGCCGGTGTGGTTTAGCACTGAATGTTAAGACAAGGTTAGCTTGGATTGTTCTTATGTTAGTGAGAGCTCTTCAGGCCTGCAGGCACTTGAACACTCCACTGGGTTTTATTTTTGAAGTGTGTTAACAGAGACCCTTTATGTGAGGACGCAGCCGCATGTAAATGCACACATACATACATGCTACACGCGGCCATTAGCTCAAGGGCAAACACACACACGTGACTGGTAATGCACATTGTTAAACATGAGCCGCTCTACAAAACAGGTGCCATTCACTCTCTCTTAAAAATATGACTGAAACAACTAATGATCAACAAAAATCCATGAACTTCATGTTACAAATATGCACCTTATGAAAGTGTTTTTCTATATGTTTGTATGTATCTTAAAATGTCAACACTGTAAGGATAATTTTGTGTTGTACACTATTATTTAAAATCCTGCAGAAACATTCCTGGAATGAAGGCACAGTTTGTTTTATACAGCGACCTGAGCTGTGCAGACAGTCTGATGGGTTAAATCCTCATTTCTTGGGATAAAAACTGTGAAATTCTGTTAAATTCTCAGATGACAGAACAGATGTCATGTTTCTGCTGTCGATGTTTCTCAGCACTGCAGGGGGTGAGCAGAAGGTCTCATGTTTGACTGCTATACACATACACATACAAACACAGAGATGTAGATGTCCCCAATCTGAGGCATCGCTAAACTTGAAGGACAAATGAAGGGCAGAAATATTTGTAAATGATGCACATTTAAATGATGATATTAGACATTTTTCACTATTCAAGCCACAACACTTGACTTACTAATAATGGACGTCTGTGATGCAGCTGCAGCGCACAGTGAAAGAAATTTAGCTTTTGTTCAACAACAGCGAAAATTTATTAAAAGCAGCAGCATACAAATATCACAACATTCCTATTCAGGCAGTGTATGATTTCCCACCAGTGTTACAGTTCCTGTTAGTATGACCTAATGTTTATGAACTCAGAATCCTTTAGACATTGAATGTGCTGTAAATCATAAAGTGCATCTGTGAAACACAAACATACTTCATAAACCTTTTTTTCCTGTTAAAAAACAGACGATTCCCACAGTGCAGATCTGAAACTTCCCAAATCTATAAAATAAGTTCCTAAAATGAGCTACTTTCAAACTTTAAAAGTAGTTCAGATGATCTAGACTGAAGATCTAGATGTGATTTAGGTCAACATCAAACACTTCAGAGTTTGATCTGACACAGATCTGAGCTCAGAGCAGCAGGACAAACACAGAACTGCTGGATCCACCATATGCCTCCTCAAACATCTGCAGCCTTCATCTGATGTAGTCAGCACAGGAACAGAAAACTGCACCGCTCACAGTGCATGAGCTTTCACCTGAACTATTCTCTAAATATAGACAAAACATGAAGAATTTTACACTTGTCTGGATCAAAGTCTCACTACAAATTTGCAGGGCATGTAAAATGTTGTTCAAAAACAGCTTAACCTAAACAAACTGCATGTTAATTCATTACAGAATGAGGTGTTGACCTGTGAAAGACCCTTAATTAGAGATGTTTAGTGTGAATAGATTAAGGTAGATTAGTGTGATTAGTTACGGTGGATTAGTGTATTAGGTGTATTCTGCACCTGTCTTGCAGGTCAGATTACTTCTGTTCCTGCTGAAAATGTTTTCTACAGCAGTACTGAACTGAGAACAGAACTGCAGGATGATGCTGAATTTCAGTGTCTGAACAGAATCATGAGGGAAATTTAGGACAATTTAAAGGTCATTATTTCTCTTGGAGGAGCTGCAGTACATTGATGAAGAGACTCTGCATGAGCCTCTTCATTAAAAGATGCTTGGACACAACTAATGATGGTTTAGTAACTCTCAAAGATCAGGATTTAGTGTTTGTCTTATCACATTTAATGATGGTCTGCTTAACACCATAATCCACAGCGGTCAGCAGCGGCAAACAGATAACATTCACCATCAGAAGAAACACAGATGAGCTTCAGACGCTTCCTGCAGATCATCTAGAAGAACCTGAAACCAGCAACATCCAAGATCATGGTTCAATTCTCAAACCAAATCACGCCTGCCAACATCAGAAATGTAAATGAAATGATCAATTTCACAAATCTACAGGGGCATCATAATGCCATTTTACTGTAACAAGCCATGAAAATGTGATTTAATGGATTACGTACGATAATAGACGACAAACGAGCTTGGCTTCGATTTTCACGGCACTTCCATCACAATGTGAAACGCAAATGACTTTTTGTCTTCACGGTGGCGAGTAAATAGTGTTTAAACATTGTCATTAAATTACAGTGTCATTAAATTTGTCATTGTAAATGTAGCTACAGCATGTGTGCCGTAAGATTAAACGTTTCTGCGTTTAAACCGCTAATGGTTCTGAGGCTTGTCTTTCTGAGATTCTACACATTCAATCTCCTCCCAACCCCCCCATTCCTCATTTCAGCAGCAGCACTGGTTTTACAGAAGGTCAGGGTCTCAGTCTCGGTCTTCAGTGATTGAAATCCACTCCAGCGTCTCATTCCTGAGCTCTGACAGGCCATGAGAGGGCTACTGCTTGCCCTCATAAATAATCCCTCAGCTCTGAAACTGAAAATTGAGAAGACCAAAATATTACTAACAAAATCTCCTAATGGGATGTGACCGTGATGGACAGACGGAGGACTACAGGAGGTGTTGTATGTAAATGTGAGTGGAGGGCTTCTTTAAGGTCCCTCGTTTGTGCAGGGCAATAGCGAGGCGAGGGAGAAATCTGGCCAATAACAGTGATGTGAGTCACACAGATGGGCTGTTAAAGCAGCCTCCTGAGATCAAGGTCGAATCTGAAAGAGAGAAATTGAGGCAGTGAATCTGGAATAAGGTTATTAGAGGAAAAGAATCCCAACAACTTTCTAAAGTACATGTGAGTGACCAGGCAAAACTCGCCAGCACAACTCTAAGCTGTTTCAGGTGGTTGCTAGGGCAGTTATACAGCCCGGGTCAATGGTGCCCACCTCCCAAGTCCCTGTGATATTCTGGTCTCTTGATATGGGTTGATTCTCTCCTTCTGTGTAAATAAATAGGACTCTTCTTAACAAGCTTCATATCTTTATCTCAAACAGTGTGGGGTGAGCTGCTAACAGGTGTTTGTTCAAAGGGTGTACTGCAAACCTTAAAAGAAAATAGGACAGGACGTCATTTATTTAAAAGCTTCTGATGTGGATACAAAGTGGTTTGTATCAAAGAGGTCAGTTTAGATGGTTATATTTCTGCTCATAATTTTACATATATGTGCACAAGTGCTATAAAATGATTAAAATTGCAACAATAAAAGAATAAAATATTAATTTTGTATTAGTATTGATGTTATTCACGTATGGCTCAAAATACAGTATCATCAGAGGGGGTCTGTGTTATATTTTGGAGACATTCGCTTGTTTTACTGGACTGTGATTTTTAAAGAAGGACCTTCTGTGAATGTGATTCATTTCAAACCCCTACTGTGAACAATTTTGATCTTCACAGCACACAATGCTCTCTGGAGGACGCTTCAGTCCTTGCAGAGCTCCCAAACATCTAACATATATGCAGGCCAACACTCACAGCATTCAATTCCCCGCATTATAAACGTGTTTGTGTTTTTCATACGATGCACTTTACTATCACTCATGTAATCAATGTGAAACTTCAGAGTGTCAGTGGGCTGTGACTGTGCCAGGGCTGAGAACCAGTCCTGAGGGTGAAGCTCTGTTTACTTGTGTCAGTGAGCAACCATCTAGCAAGCACCTCGATAACCCTAGTAACCGCATCTCCTAATGAATCACCATGGCAACCACATGAAACACTCTATCGTCTGCATAGCAACATGCTAACAATCACTTTAGAGCACATTAGTAAGCACTTAGCAACACCTCGGAAACCAGCCAGAATAACCTTGAAATCACACAGTGATCCCAATGACATTTAATATTCTTTCAGTCTTCGGTTGCTACTGTAAAATGTTCTAACCAATCAAATAAAGAGCTACACACGTACATGTTGTTAGCAAGACACATTCACAGAAATAAGATTAGCATTAAAGCTGAACAACAGATTTCTTCTGCTTTCTGATGTTGTGCCACAATGTCAGCTTAACTGTTTACATGTTTGTGTATACAGTATATAACACGATTGTTTTGCATTATATTAAAATCAGCATGAAGTATTATGGTCTGTAGAACAGTGGCTGTACAGAAGGTGAAGTGAGTAATAATGTCACAATGTTAATAAAAGAAAATCAATTTCAAATCAAAATCAACAACCAACATGCAGTCTTAGAATTTACTTAACACAAATCCATCAAATACAGTCTTATAATACCAGTCTAGAAAACACGTCTAAAAGTCACTTCACAAATACAAACATTTACACACACACGAGAACATCTATCTGCTGTTTGGAAACAGTTTGAAAATAATGGTGTATTAACATTGAAGCGGGGCAGAGAGGCTGTGGCTCTGTGGTTCATGGAAACGGGTCTTTCCTGTGGAGCTCTGGCAGTGCAACACAGACGTTATCTCATACAAGTGTTGGGACACACTGCACCAATTACTGCTCACGGCGGGGGCAGTTTATTTGTGGAGGCGTTTTTGGCTTAAAATAAGCAGAAGGGCTCGGAGGACCTCGCGGTACCCGGTGTCACCTCGGCCCTCTCACACTGAGCTCAGCCAATCACGCTCTCAAAAATGTGCTGACATCACAAGCATGTGATACCCAGGCCGGCGGTTTGTTTGGATACCTGCAGTGAGTGTTACGTTTGCACTATTTAAGGACGTGTGATAAGGTTGGGAACCTTAAAACTTGTTTGGTTTGAAATCATGTGTGTTGGATTTAATTTGCTTTCATTTTGCATGATACAGCTGAAGGTTTCTCCATCAGTGCTGCTGCTAAAGCAAGCATCAAATTACTGTTGCTCACAAAACCACCCAGAACATTTGAGCAACCATAACGCCACACAAAACACTACTGAACACTTCAAAAACATAACCTACAACTCCTTAGCAACACACCAGAAACACCCCAGCAACCATAAACAACACCAAAGAAAATGTGAATGTTCTGCACACATCAGGACAGCAATCATTTTAACAAACTAAAGGCTTCTGCCAGCCCTGAACACACACTTATAAAGAACATGACATATTATTTTGGAACACATTGTATGAGGCTGCAATTATATAACACAATGAGGCTTTTATGAATATTATAATAATAATAATGGAGAACCCTGCAAAGGGCACGATGCTCAGTAAATGAGTGAATTAGACAGAAAGACCAAGTACTAGTGAAGTGAACAGATTATTATGTAAACTGAGAGAGAAAGAGTGAGTGAGTGAGTGAGTGAGTGAGTGAGTGAGGGGGAGAGCAAGAGTGAGAGCCAGAGAAGTGTGAGATAGAATGAAAGAAAAAGTGAGAAAGCTAGAGAGAGTGAGTGTATGTGTGTGCGAGAAAAAGAGAGAGATAGAAAAATAGAAAGAAAATGAGAGAGAGAGAGAGAGGAGAGAGATAAGTTGCTTCATTATTAAGAGTGTGCTGTTAATGGCTCAGAATGAAATGACAGTGAGAAGCCGCAGTGTGTGCGCTCTGATCTTCAGCACTGAATCTGTCGTGTGGAGGTAAACGCGGTACATTACAGCCATTTATCCATCAGTATTATTTACTCGTGTGACTAAAAGCTTGCTGATATAATTATCTGTGTGTGAAAATCTGTAATAATTCTTTCTGGCTTGAATGTTAAGTTTTTAATATTAAAACAACACAGACGCTGTTGGCGGAGATTAATATTCTTATAAAACATGTACAGACACAACACATTGACATAGAGGTGCAGAATCTAAACTGGCTTGTGACAGAATATAAAAAATCAAAACTGAGTTATAGTTCAGAAGCAAGTGATTCTTTGAGATTTTACTGAAAGCGCAGCATACCCTCACCAGCAAAACCTCACTGCTCTCTATGTCAGACAATGTGACCCTTAAATAACATCCTCCATTATGCATCACCTCTCATCTCTTATTGTCTTGTGAGTTTATCATTTACACAACAGCCACATTTACAGAAAAAATCAATTACATGAAGGTCTCAGCAGCTCTCAACATGACGTTCAACCAGCGAGGACCCACAAACCAGAACTACAGCAGCTTCCCAGCACACTTGGCTCTCGTGAGTGTGTGGTGGGTGCCAGCGACCGCACGCGTGCACACAGTCAGTAACATAATCCAGCTCACAGATGGGCATGAGAGAGCTGGCACAAACTCACCACGCTGCGCTCAATACAATCTCAACACAAATAGCAGGAAAAATTAATACTAATATTGTGAAAGTCACTTTCAGTAAATCCAGAAAAAGTGTTTTACAGGTGGGTGGAAAATGTTGTGTTTGTGTGACGTCAAACAAGATGGAAGAAATCCAGCTGAGGCAGGACAGCTTGACACTTTCTCTGTAGTCTGGTGAGGCTTTGAGTGGATTATCAGGGTTTACGGGTGCAGTTTAGAGGAGATTTTCAACAGAATATGAGCGCTCTGTCTGTTAATGAACTGTAATCTGGTGATGCTAGTTAGTCACTGCAGGCTTTATGAGTTATCTTGATTTATCAGGATTTACTGTTTCACACCAGATCCAAAGACACAAACCAATATCAGATCTCAAACCAGATAAACATGTCGACAATGAAACTTATTAAACTCAGCACAGAATGAATGAGTCTAACCCTCGTGTTTATACTGTAAACTATTGAATCTCTCACACAATCATCTGTTTCCACTGTCAAGTCACAATATACATTACAGACACAAAACTCAACAAAAGATCATTTCTATTATTACAGTTTGAAATGCTTCATGAAACCATCTAAAGCGAGTCAATAAACATCTGCGTCCTCACCGGTTCATGTAACGCATGGTCTGCGCATGCGCAGTGAGCACAGGTAACCCACCTTTGTGCAGGTTACCTGGTGGACGTGGTGTCGATCCCTGCTGTTCATCCTATTGACCTGTAGAGCTAATATCATCATCATGGCACATCTACAAGGTAGATGTAAAAATATAAATGCAAAAATCTTTTGACGCTTCTGTTTCGCATCATAATACAAATGATTGTGCCTAACATGTATTCTCCAGTTGTGTTTAAGAAAGCATGTCTTATATTATTTTAGCTGCATTATGCCTTTAACACGATCAGTCTGATGAAGTATGAAGCAGAACTGATGAACATTTGTTTAATGCACATCCTCCAGCAGCAGATGATGGAGTGTAAGTCACTAGTGCGGCGCTCACAGGCTGACGTCACAGCGACACCTGCTGGAGAGCTGATGTATAACGCGACGGTTCAATAGTGACCACTCACTGCATGAATCTGTGTGTTTGTTCATTTATTTACGAATGTTCTTCTGTAAGAGAATTAAAATAATCCAAAACCCGACTGAAGTCAGACATACTTTATATGAATCACAAAACACACAGCTGGAAGACTGATTATAGTCAAAATAAATGAAAGAGAATAAAGAGTGTGATGTAAACTAATGGAAAGAGGCTCCTGCACTAATCACTTTCCCATGAGAAGATGTTGAATGATCATGAGCTGTTTTCACACAGAAGACTTGGTTTATTGTAGATGCAGATGTTTGTGCTGTTGATTTCACGGCTCACATATTCACTGTCACTCATTATTCTGTTGATTTTAGGGCCAGACAATAAATCAGTGAATAAAATTAGGCCCCAAATTTCAAATACAGTTTAAAAGCATGAGAACAAAATCCAGATGAAAAATATGAAGGCCTGAATGCTTTCAATGGCTAAGAATCTGTGTGCAGTTGAACTTTATGATCTTTTATGTGGAAACTTTATTTAAACTCTTTTCTAAACTTTTAAATAAGTGATGCATATTGATAAATACGTGTCATGTTAACTACTAACATTTTTAATAAAATGCTAAGTTATTATGCAGGCCTGTTGGAAGTTCCTGTTCAGGAACAGAATTATATTAAAAATGATCTGATATTAAGTAGACACTTTTCATGGAGTGTGTGGGTTATTTATAATCACAGAATGACTTGGATGACTGCAGATATTGATGGAGGCTCTCAAGTCACCGTCACTTTAAGTTGTCAGTGTATTCTCTACAGATGTGACCCTCGCGCTGTTTTCCTGAAGACCACACCAGAATTCCCAGTTACTTCTGGACACTGTCTCTCTGTTGTGCGATGTGTTGTCAACTGTATCTGAACAGCAGGTGCTGTCAGCCGGACAGTTATTGGTTGTGCTGACAGCCTAATGCCCCTGTTGGAGCCTATACGCTGATCCTGGATCAGGAGTCAGTCTAGGAGAGTTGGTGCTGCTTCTAAAGCCCTGGTACAAATGTGGGTTCATATGATTAGTGTGATTTACTTTATTTATGAACATTAACGTACACCTCAATTTTATAAACCTCACACATAATTTTGAAGTCAAACTGTAAGCTCAGCATAGATTTCTACATCACTGACATTGTTAGGTATTTCTGATCAGTGGTTTGTGTTTGTATTTTTCCTCATTTTGTTTGGAAAAGTTGTTTGGATAAAAGTGTCTGCTGAATAACTGGATGTCAGTTTAATGTAAAGTGTAAAGAATCAGTGTGGGTTCTTCCAGGGGATTCCGTGTACCTGGCAAACAGAGCTGAGCAAGAAGAATATGTCCTTTCTCAGGATGACCTGATCTACTGCAGGGTACCAAACATATCATGGTCTTCCTGTGGACCTTTGAACAGGATCTTAAACCTCAAGACAAACCTCAGAATCTTCTAGATGTTTAATTTTGATCCAAGTTAAAGGCAATAAGCTATCAAATCTGAATATTTATTTAATCTCTAACAATAATACACAACTTAAAAAACTTAACAATAACATATATATAAAAATATACATATATTATATACAAATAATTTGGGTGTATATTTTATGTGATGTATAATTTAACAAAGGATGGACATTTAGAAAATAACATAAAACAAAAATATAATAAATATAATCAAATGTAATAAAATAAAAAAATATTAAAATACTATGTGTATATAAAATAAACATCTTTTACATCAATGCTACAGCACCTGCATTCAGGCTCAGTATAGATACAGACTGATCTGCAGTCAGTGTAGATGTAGATCTCAACCGCTTCTGTAGTTTCTCTACAGGTTTGAGTCAGAGGCACAACAGCCAGCACCCTGCAGGTCAATACAAAACACTGTTATAGGACCTCATGTGATATATGTAGTGAATACAAGAGTATTAGTGCTCAGTGTAAAAACTCTTGTAGGGTTATAATAATATAAGCTTATCTTTTGACATTTAAACGCACTTTAAAACATCAATTCGGTAGTGACTGACAGCCTCAGTCGTTTTATTATAGAAAAAATAAAAGCAGCATTTGCATTTAAATGACGAAATAAAGTCAAATGAGTTTGTAATGACATGATAAAGATTTTTAACTTTGGGTTTAACAACAATCAAATTATTCATGAGGCAGAGATGTCATTAAAACGTCAGATGTCAATGCAGTGTGAGTGATACAAGTTACAAGTGAACAAGTTAGTTTCTTATTTAACACAGATTATAGGTTAACATTTACATAGATGCACCAGGGGAAATGTATTTCAGCTGCTGTAACTGGTATGTTTATAGTAGGTAATGTAATAATGTTTTTGAACAATGGTAATGTTTCTCTGTACTTTCATTGTGATAATATTATTACAGTTTTACAATATGATGAAGTATATTGTAGTATGAATTCATGGAAGAAATGAAGCCATAATCCACCATCATATGGCACCATGTCTTATGACAACAAATCCCACCCACAGGTCACTTCAGAGCATTCATTCATAAACTCGTGTGACCTCCTGGCATTCATAAAGCCTGCAGGGTTCGAGCACTGCTGCAGACACACACGTCTGATCATGACAGAGCAGCTGTGCGGTCAGTTCCTCCGCTGGTTCCTCCTCAGACTAGTGAAGATGGTGGGGTTTCTTCAAAGCCTGCATCATCAGAAGCAGCGCCTTCACAACACTCACCATGTAAACATGTATATTATAAACAGAGCTGTGAGATACAGACAGCACGATAACCAGCAGATAACTGAAGACCACCTTCATCAGCTGAAGACCACCTTCATCATCTTCATCGTGCGATAAACGGCGATAAACCGATGCTGTGCGTAACTTCATCGTCACGTGACACGCGTCTGCACGTGCACGCACGCGACGCAATGACGTCTGAATTTTGTAATTTCTTGTAATTTCTTGTGATTTCTTGTGATTTTTGTGATTTTGTGATTTCTTGTGATTTCTTGTGATTTCTTGTGATTTCTTGTGATTTTTGTGATTTTGTGATTTCTTGTGATTTCTTGTGATTTTGTGATTTCTTGTGATTTTGTAATTTCTTGTGATTTCTTGTGATTTCTTGTGATTTCTTGTGATTTCTTGTGATTTTGTGATTTCTTGTGATTTTTGTGATTTTGTAATTGTAATTTCTTGTGATTTCTGGTGATTTTTGTGATTTCTTGTGATTTTTGTGATTTTGTGATTTCTTGTGATTTCTTGTGATTTCTTGTGATTTCTTGTGATTTTGTGATTTCTTGTGATTTCTTGTGATTTTGTGATTTTGTAATTTCTTGTGATTTCTTGTGATTTCTTGTGATTTCTTGTGATTTCTTGTGATTTTTGTGATTTTGTGATTTCTTGTGATTTTGTAATTTCTTGTAATTGTGATTTCTTGTGATTTTTGTGATTTTGTGATTTCTTGTGATTTTTGTGATTTTGTGATTTCTTGTGATTTTTGTGATTTTTGTGATTTTTGTGATTTCTTGTGATTTCTTGTGATTTTTGTGATTTTGTGATTTCTTGTGATTTTGTAATTTCTTGTAATTGTGATTTTTTGTGATTTTGTGATTTCTTGTGATTTTTGTGATTTTGTGATTTTGTGATTTCTTGTGATTTTTGTGATTTCTTGTGATTTTTTGTGATTTTTGTGATTTTGTGATTTTGTGATTTTTGTGATTTTTGTGATTTGTTTGACTGATCGACAGCACGTATGTTCAGATTTGAGGAAGTTACAACTTCATGACCTGATCGTGTTTACTCAACTCTCTGTTACAGGAATCTGACAAGATTTGTTTATATTACAGAAAGATTGATTTATATTGAAATGTGTATTGTACATTAGCTGTGATCCCTGACCTGCGTTTGGTCACACAAACAGATTCTGCATATTAAACTGGGGTAAGTTTTTTAACATTAAATAATTACAGGGCACCATTATGGAGCAAATGAAGGTGTGAGGATGCTGAACTTACGAGATAAAGACCCAACACACAGAAGAGTCCAGAGAAACTGAGCTGAATGTGGGATTACATGAGCTAGTGCAGACCTTTCATTCACAATCTTTCTGTCCTGTTATTGTGTTTCTGGAATAAAGGGAGACGTAAAACAATACTCTGACCATTTTAATCATTGTGCTTTATTTAGACTTCACTGTACAGTGTATAACATTCTGTTAATTATGTTCATATGTTGATTCATTTCAAATGTTTTAGGATTATCAAAGGAGGCATGTTCTGTAGATCAGGGTAAATATTTCAGAAACAGAAGAAAGAGTGATTGTAGATGTTTCTGTCTAATAGAGATTTACGTCAGTAATATTTTACTGCAGTGGAAAGTAAAGAAGTGTATAAGTATAGACTGGTTACTAATGTGTTTAACAGAAAACAGAAGAAATCATATTGTTGAACATCTCTTCTGTGAACTGGTTGCTTGCAAAATGTTTTTGTTGTGGCTATATTTAGGTTGTTACATTACACAGTCACTGAAGAGTGTACAAGAAACATTTGTCAAGACAACACAATTGTCTCATGTGGATGCATGAACCAACATCTATAGTCTCTTTCTTTGTGTTTCATTAAATGTATTTATTTAAAGTCTCAATAGCTTCCTCTTTAGAGTATTGTCTCCATTCATCTGGAATTGAACCCCATCCATCAAAGGTTTTCTTGTAGTATGTTTCCAGATTGTTTTGGAATTTGCACACAAACCACTTCCAGTACGGAAGTTCAGAGCTGTCAGGGGTGATACTCCACTCAGCATATGTAGGACCTCCTTTTCTGTATTCCTTCCAGAGGACTGTAACCTCTGTGTCAGCTGGATAAAAAGATCGATCACTGGCTACTGCTGATGTACAGATGTTGATGGATAAGTTTTTTGTTCTTCTGTAAAACCATCCATTCAGTCCAATATTACGATGGAAAGGCACACTGTGATCTCCATCATGGTCCTCTAATGTGTTGGTGCAGATGGCTGCACAGAACGGACACTGAACCCAACAGCACTGACAGAAGTGACCAATCAGAATCTCATCTGGCCTGTCTCTGTAGTCCAGCTTCACTGGAAATGTTTCTGTAGTGAATCTACTGCGTATGTCAGATATTACAGATGGAAGTTCTTCTGTTATCACATCTTCTAGGACAGTGATGTCACCATCACCAAAAGTCACTCCAGTGAGATAACTTCCAGAGAAAACTAGCACATCAGACAGCAGGTGTTTGAAATGAGTCAACCATGAATGAAGATCTCCATCGATCTCTTTGACGTGTTTGGTGGACTCATGTGCTGCGTTTATGATCTTCTTCTGCAGCTGTTTAATGTTATTGTCCAGTTTAGGTAGAACACTATCCTGGAATCTGTCAGTGATGTACCGACTGACTTCACCTCTGATGAAATCTTTAAACTGTTCTTTGGGATTCTGAATGTATTTCATGTATGTTTTAAAATCTTCCTCTTCTGCCAGTCTCTTCAGGATGTGTTTCTCCAGATTTGATCTGTTTCCATTCAGTGATTCACAGTTTGTCTTCATCTCATCTGCTAATTCTCTGGCAGTGTTTCTATAGACGTTCTGCTGAATAGTTTCTTTAAGTTTATTACAGATAAATTCACCAGTAATGGCAGCTGATGTTGCTCCGTGACAGTATTTCTGGAAAATCTTGTAGTATTCTTCTCTTTTCTTTCTGAAATACAGAACAGGATCGTTGGCTTCCCTGAACGTTCTGTGTTGATCAGTGAGTGTCTTCTCTGCTCTCAGACATATGCAGAGAACTAAATCCCTGAAAAATTCTCTCTTGAACAAGTATTTCACTTTTGGCCTTTCCTGATGATCAGTTAATTTTGTATTAATGTAATCTATGAGTTGTTGAATGCGGCTGATGTTGTAGCCCATCTTTTCAATGTTATACGACTGAATCATTTTATCTGTGTGATCATTAATTTCATTGATTAAGGTTCTGATCTGGACTTCATCCTCTGTAGATAAAGCATGGCCACATTTCTCTTTACAGGTATTCTTGATATATCCTGAAATTCCACTTGATTTCTTTAACTTCACATAATCTGAATAACTTGGCACACAGAACATGTCAGTGTACTCACTGCTTCTTTTTTTATGGTCTACAGGGAGACTTTTATAGATGTTACTGAGGAGATCTGTCACATCTCGTAATATGTCAATGTTTTTCACTGAAGGAGTGTCTCTGATGATCTCAGCCATCTGCTCTTTCCAGAAGGAATCAAACTCTTTGTTTATTATATTTTCATCAGTTGCTTTGTCTTTAAGTTTCAGTGCAAGTTCTTTGCTCTTTTCAAAGAGACCATTTTCATGATGCTTCTTTTGTGTGTAAAACTTTTTCTTCAGGTCTCGCTGCTGAAGAACCTGATTTAATTTCTTCTTGGTTTCCATCACAATGTTCTCCTGAAGCTCTGTAATTTTTATTTCAAAGGAAGTTTTCCACTGATTCAGTATTCCTGCATCTCCGTCTTTCTCAAAGAATTCAGACAACGTCTTTTTCACTTCATTTTTTACCTGAAGTTCTCTTTGAAGATCAGTTTCCACAACTTCATGAACTGCTTCATTTTCTATTCTGTTGTGTAGTTTGTTTTCGATTTCTATCATGGCACTCCGAAGACTCCAGCTCCACTTGCTGTATTCTGTCTCTATTTTCCTGTAGCTTGTGATTTCCAGAGAATTTCTGAAGCTGAACACAAATTGTTCATTAAGCAACGCCTTCCAGAGATCTTGAATACGTTCTCTTAGGTGTGTCAGCATCACACCATCTGATTTTGAAGCATGTTTTAAAATAGCTTCCTTCAGTTCCAGAACATTCTGACAGTAGTTTGGGTTTGGTGGTGCCATGGGTGGGCTTCCCTCCCAGAGCTGAGCAAAATATTTCACATCATTATGTACATCAAATTCAATGACATCACTGAAACATTCTGCATCACAGACTTCCACTTTAGCAGCGAGTTTTGTCATCTCATCCAGTGTCTGCAGCAGACGTCTGTTGCCTTCCATGTTTTTCTCTCTAGCTGTGACGTCTGAAACATTCTGATGCACAAACATGCAGCTGGGATTCAGTCGGACCTCCTTCATCCTCAGGAAGGCCTGAACAACGATCTGAAGAACATCCTGCATCTCAGAGGGGTTTTCTCCAAAAATGTTGATCAATGTCAGATTTCCAAAACCAACAACAAATGTGGCCAGTTCATTATCATGATTTCTTATTGACTTTCCATCGAGTTCTGGTGCACGGAGACCCTCAGTATCAACAACCAATATATAGTTAAACTTCAGCTGATCTTTCATCTCCTCTGACACTCTGACCAGCTGCATGAAAGCTCCTCTGGTGCACCTGCCAGCACTCACTGCAAACTGAAGCCCAAACATGGCATTCAGCATGGTGGATTTCCCAGAGCTCTGAATCCCTAAAACGGACAGCACAAAGACTTTCTGATCTCCCAGTTTCTCAATGAGTTCATCTAGAACAGCAGTAACCCAGATCAGAGGAACATGAGCAGCATCTCCATCCATCAGCTCCAGTGGAAATCCAGAGATCATCATCTCTGCTGCAAGACTCGGGAGAGCAGAGAAATCAGAGCTCTCTTTGTTCTTTACAGATGACCATGATTCATAGATCTGACCAACCTCTCTCAGAATGTGCTCCAAGCCAAAGGTTGTTTTAATAAGCTGCTCTGATAGGTTCTCAAGGTTTGTTTGTTCAGTCTGCAGCTGGTCTAGTTTATCAGGCATTGTTTTCAAACCAGAAACTTCATTCCATTTCATAGCATACTTCTTATGAAGTTTAGCAAGATTATTTGAAGAAAAATCATCCAACAAGTTTATCATCCATTTGAGAAAATACTTTATTCCATTGGCTTTCAGTGATCGCATTTCTTCAAAAAATATCCTCATAACAGCACTTGATCCATGTACCACTTGTTTTTCTCTTATTTTTCTTATGAGAGTAAGTTTAATACTTCTATCTTCCTCAAGATTTTCTCCTTCTAAATGATGGAGTTTTTTGTTGATTTTACACCAGTCGTGCCAGAGTTTCCCCTGACAGGGCAGGTTTGTTTCTTTCACTGTTGATGGATCTTTATGATCCAGTAATCTCATGATCTGCAGTGCGACCTCTTTCCCTCTCTGACATTCTGGATTATTCTCATCTACTTGAATTCCTGTGTGTTTGGACACATCTTCCAATTTGAAAGTCGTTTTGTGCTCTGTCAAACTCACTCTGATAATCTCTCCTATCTGACTGGACAGATCAAATGGACTTTTGTTTAAAAGACCAATTATAAATTTTCCATGCCCCAGTTTAGATTTTTCACAGTCACTGTCAGTGAGCAGACAGATAAGAGGCTGAGGAGATTTGAAGAGTGATCTCACCATACCCTTATACTGGTTCTTCTGTCCAAAATCAGGTAAGAAGAGCACATTAACTGAAGCCATACTGGTTAAAATCTCATATTGTTTCTCATTGGCTCCTGCGTCACCATGGAGATTACAGAACGCAACACACTCTGTAAATGTATCTATGTTTGTCCCAGAGGGGCAGAACCAGGCGATCTCCACCACTCCATCCATCAGCAGTCTGGTTCTGCTGCTGCCTGGACAGTTCCTGTGGAAGAACGTGTGATGTTTCTCATTGATCAGGTGGTTCATCAGCTCAGACTTTGATGAAGACACAGAACCAAACCTGAAAAATGACACCATTGGGGTTTCTGCTGTGCACACTGGCTGGACTTCACTGATGATGTCATTGTGAGTATTTCTGATCTTCCAGCTCTTCTTTATTTGTCTGAATGTCCAGAGAGGAAACTCAATCTCTTGTGTGAATGGATCAGGAACAAGCAGAGGAAGAGCAAACTGACACTGAGAGAGTTTAGTGACCATCAGCTGCTTCAGAAAACCATCAGCAGAATGAAACACAGCCATCTGAACGTCCATCGGGTGAATGTCACAGCGAACTTTCTGCTTATCATCTTTTATGGCAGATGGTGTTTTTGGGTCCTCTTCGTCTTCTCTGTGTTGTATGTGAGTGTATCTTGCTCTGTAGTTCATGTTCAACAGTTTTTGTAGAAATGAATTCACCAGTTCAGTCTCTTTCTGAGGCTCCTGATGCTGAAGTGAAGAGCTGCTGATTTTTAGAATGTCTTCAGTTCTCATTTTCTCCTGATGTCTGTTTGTCAGATCTAGTCTATTGAGGAGTGTTTCAAGATGATGGTTGATTTGTGGTTCTGCTTCATTTCTCTGTAAACAGATAAACAGATTTTTATGTGAAAAAAGTGATATGTGATATGCTATATAGGAATAAAGATCTGAGCAATTTTTAAAAGGGCCAAATTGTTATGGGAAGATGACTGGCAAGACTTGTGGGTTGCTCTTGGTCAGCAGTGGTTTTTAACCACCAGTGATCCAATACACAAACTTTAAACTAGAGACAAGGTGTTATGTGCTCAAGGCTCATTGATGCACGAGGGACAAAAAATGTTCCTTTCATTCCATATACGATTTCAAATCAAAGAACAGAAAAGAAAAACAATTTTTTTCATGTCCTTACCAAAATTTTAAATAAATTAATTTTTACATTTTTTTATATTTTTATATACGTTATATATTTTGTTTCTCATTCTTCTTAAAAAAAATTGTAAAAAGGAAATCATCTTTTTACTGTGACTATTTTTTAACGTTAACGTTTAACTGAAATGATCACTGAATGAGTGAAGCGACCATCACATTGACCAGTTTTCCCATGGGATTGTGGGATTGTGTCATAGTAGCATCCAGATGTCAGTAGATACAAGTCCATGCTATTAGGGCAATACGCTTCAGAATCGAACTTAATAAAATATAAAAGTAAATAAGTAAATTGTATTTCAATTGTATTATTTACAACTTACAATTGTAGCAAAAATATTACAAAGTAAACAATAGTAAACTGAATCAAAAATCAACAGGCTGTAGCATTTCTATCACAAAAAGTGGCCAGAAATTAAAGATTAAGAGTATATTTGAATTAAATGTTTGGTCATTTGGCCACACCTTTTGGCATTTACATTAACATTTTCAGTTATTTAGAAAGTCAGTGAGAGAAGCTTATAACACGTTACATAGAGAGTGTGTTTCTGTCCTTTATATTGCAATTGCATTTTATAAAACCCGATAAGGATGCTTGTGTGCATTCTGTAACTGCAGTTAAACTGCTCTTTACATGCACATGATTTTACAATGATCTGTGTTTTATAATGCATTTACATTTATTCATTTAGCACACAATTTTATCTAAAGCAACTTATAAAGAAAGAGAGCACTTAACATTTTGCCCTAAGAACCAAAAAGCCTAGTCTACAAAGAAATAATTGTACATTCACATTTAGGATCATTTTAGGATCTAAACTTTAGGAGAATGAGCCCCTGATCTGATAAAAAGCCCAAAATAAAGGTCAGTCATATTTTAATGAAGGAAGATGCCCACAGACCCTCCCAATTTTTTTAGAATATGAACTAAGATCTTGTGACCCTTGTGATAAGTTTTACTGATCACTTACCAGTAGACATGAATCTGTTTGAGAGCAGCTTATTTGTATGTTCTCTAGGTCTCTTCTTCTCTCTTCTTCATACTCCACTGGTTTCACTCTCATTATTTCATCTTCACACTGTTGTTTAATCAGATGAATTTTATTTTCATAAATCTGACACTGTTCTTCTCTCAGATGTTTTTCATTCTGGATTTTGTCTTCAAGCATCTTCTGATTTTCTCTCCAGTTTAGTTTTTCTTCCTCCCTCCTCCTCTCATCATCTTTCATCTGTTTCTGTGTTTCCTCAAGCTTTCTCTTTAATTGCTCTTGTTTCTGGGTGTTTGTCATCTCTAGTTCTTTCATCTTTTCTCTGTGTTGTTCTTCACTGTTCTTCTTCTCTCTCTCATGATTCTGTCGTTCATTCTCGGTTGTATTCATCAGTTTCTCTATTTGTGTGTCATGTTTGATCTGGAGATCTTTATTTTCTCTCTTCATTTCCTCCATTTCATTTTTAAATGATTCTTGTTCTTTTTTCATTTCATCTCTCATCTGTCTCTCTTGCTCCTTCATTTCTCTTTTATATCTCTCTTCTATTTGTGTAAACTCATCTTCTTTTCTCTTCTTCTCTCTCTCATGATTCTGTCGTTCATTCTCGGTTGTATTCATCAGTTTCTCTATTTGTGTGTCATGTTTGATCTGGAGATCTTTATTTTCTCTCTTCATTTCCTCCATTTCGTTTTTAAATGATTCTTGTTCTTTTTTCATTTCATCTCTCATCTGTCTCTCTTGCTCCTTCATTTCTCTATTATATCTCTCTTCTATTTGTGTAAACTCATCTTCTTTTCTCTTCTTCTCTCTCTCATGATTCTGTCGTTCATTCTCGGTTGTATTCATCAGTTTCTCTATTTGTGTGTCATGTTTGATCTGGAGATCTTTATTTTCTCTCTTCATTTCCTCCATTTCATTTTTAAATGATTCTTGTTCTTTTTTCATTTCATCTCTCATCTGTCTCTCTTGCTCCTTCATTTCTCTATTATATCTCTCTTCTATTTGTGTAAACTCATCTTCTTTTCTCTTTCTCTGTCTCTCTCATGATTCTGTCGTTCATTCTCAGTTGTATTCATCAGTTTCTCTATTTGTGTGTCATGTTTGATCTGGAGATCTTTATTTTCTCTCTTCATTTCCTCCATTTCGTTTTTAAATGATTCTTGTTCTTTTTTCATTTCATCTCTCATCTGTCTCTCTTGCTCCTTCATTTCTCTATTATATCTCTCTTCTATTTGTGTAAACTCATCTTCTTTTCTCTTCTTCTCTCTCTCATGATTCTGTCGTTCATTCTCGATTATATTCATCAGTTTCTCTATTTGTGTGTCATGTTTGAACTGAAGAGCTTCTCTTTCTTTATCTATTCTCTCTTTCTCTTCTTTCATTTTTGTCTGCTCTTGTTCTCGTCTCTTCTGATTCTCTTCTTCTTTTCTCAGTCTTTTATCTTGTTTCTCTCTCTCACATTTCTCTTGTTCTCTTCTCATCTCATCTCGCATTGTTCTCTCTTGCTCCTTCATTTCTCTTTTAAATCTGTCTTCTGTCTCTCTAAACTCATCTTCTTTTCTCTTCTTCTCTCTCTCATGATTCTGTCGTTCATTCTCGATTATATTCATCAGTTTCTCTATTTGTGTGTCATGTTTGATCTGGAGATCTTTATTTTCTCTCTTCATTTCCTCCATTTCATTTTTAAATGATTCTTGTTCTTTTTTCATTTCATCTCTCATCTGTCTCTCTTGCTCCTTCATTTCTCTATTATATCTCTCTTCTATTTGTGTAAACTCATCTTCTTTTCTCTTCTTCTCTCTCTCATGATTCTGTCGTTCATTCTCGGTTGTATTCATCAGTTTCTCTATTTGTGTGTCATGTTTGATCTGGAGATCTTTATTTTCTCTCTTCATTTCCTCCATTTCATTTTTAAATGATTCTTGTTCTTTTTTCATTTCATCTCTCATCTGTCTCTCTTGCTCCTTCATTTCTCTATTATATCTCTCTTCTATTTGTGTAAACTCATCTTCTTTTCTCTTCTTCTCTCTCTTATGATTCTGTCGTTCATTCTTGGATGTATTCATCAGTTTCTCTATTTGTGTGTCATGTTTGATCTGGAGATCTTTATTTTCTCTCTTCATTTCCTCCATTTCATTTTTAAATGATTCTTGTTCTTTTTTCATTTCATCTCTCATCTGTCTCTCTTGCTCCTTCATTTCTCTATTATATCTCTCTTCTATTTGTGTAAACTCATCTTCTTTTTCTTCTTCTCTCTCTCATGATTCTGTCGTTCATTCTCGGTTGTATTCATCAGTTTCTCTATTTGTGTGTCATGTTTGATCTGGAGATCTTTATTTTCTCTCTTCATTTCCTCCATTTCGTTTTTAAATGATTCTTGTTCTTTTTTCATTTCATCTCTCATCTGTCTCTCTTGTTCCTTCATTTCTCTATTATATCTCTCTTCTATTTGTGTAAACTCATCTTCTTTTCTCTTCTTCTCTCTCTCATGATTCTGTCGTTCATTCTCGGTTGTATTCATCAGTTTCTCTATTTGTGTGTCATGTTTGATCTGGAGATCTTTATTTTCTCTCTTCATTTCCTCCATTTCATTTTTAAATGATTCTCGTTCTTTTTTCATTTCATCTCTCATCTGTCTCTCTTGCTCCTTCATTTCTCTATTATATCTCTCTAATATATGTGTAAATTCATCTTCTTTTCTCTTTCTGTCTCTCTCATGATTCTGTCGTTCATTCTCAGTTGTATTCATCAGTTTCTCTATTTGTGTGTCATGTTTGATCTGGAGATCTTTATTTTCTCTCTTCATTTCCTCCATTTCATTTTTAAATGATTCTTGTTCTTTTTTCATTTCATCTCTCATCTGTCTCTCTTGTTCCTTCATTTCTCTATTATATCTCTCTTCTATTTGTGTAAACTCATCTTCTTTTCTCTTCTTCTCTCTCTCATGATTCTGTCGTTCATTCTCGGTTGTATTCATCAGTTTCTCTATTTGTGTGTCATGTTTGATCTGGAGATCTTTATTTTCTCTCTTCATTTCCTCCATTTCATTTTTAAATGATTCTTGTTCTTTTTTCATTTCATCTCTCATCTGTCTCTCTTGCTCCTTCATTTCTCTATTATATCTCTCTTCTATTTGTGTAAACTCATCTTCTTTTCTCTTCTTCTCTCTCTCATGATTCTGTTGTTCATTCTTGGATGTATTCATCAGTTTCTCTATTTGTGTGTCATGTTTGATCTGGAGATCTTTATTTTCTCTCTTCATTTCCTCCATTTCATTTTTAAATGATTCTTGTTCTTTTTTCATTTCATCTCTCATCTGTCTCTCTTGCTCCTTCATTTCTCTATTATATCTCTCTTCTATTTGTGTAAACTCATCTTCTTTTCTCTTCTTCTCTCTCTCATGATTCTGTCGTTCATTCTCGGTTGTATTCATCAGTTTCTCTATTTGTGTGTCATGTTTGATCTGGAGATCTTTATTTTCTCTCTTCATTTCCTCCATTTCATTTTTAAATGATTCTTGTTCTTTTTTCATTTCATCTCTCATCTGTCTCTCTTGTTCCTTCATTTCTCTATTATATCTCTCTTCTATTTGTGTAAACTCATCTTCTTTTCTCTTCTTCTCTCTCTCATGATTCTGTCGTTCATTCTCGGTTGTATTCATCAGTTTCTCTATTTGTGTGTCATGTTTGATCTGGAGATCTTTATTTTCTCTCTTCATTTCCTCCATTTCATTTTTAAATGATTCTTGTTCTTTTTTCATTTCATCTCTCATCTGTCTCTCTTGCTCCTTCATTTCTCTATTATATCTCTCTTCTATTTGTGTAAACTCATCTTCTTTTCTCTTTCTGTCTCTCTCATGATTCTGTCGTTCATTCTCAGTTGTATTCATCAGTTTCTCTATTTGTGTGTCATGTTTGATCTGGAGATCTTTATTTTCTCTCTTCATTTCCTCCATTTCATTTTTAAATGATTCTTGTTCTTTTTTCATTTCATCTCTCATCTGTCTCTCTTGCTCCTTCATTTCTCTATTATATCTCTCTTCTATTTGTGTAAACTCATCTTCTTTTCTCTTCTTCTCTCTCTCATGATTCTGTCGTTCATTCTCGGTTGTATTCATCAGTTTCTCTATTTGTGTGTCATGTTTGATCTGGAGATCTTTATTTTCTCTCTTCATTTCCTCATTCATTTTAAAGATTTGTTTTTTCATTTCATTATCTATTCTCTTCTTTCTCTTCTTTCATTTTTATATTTTTGTCTCTTGTTCTCGCTCTCTTCTGATTCTCTTCTTCTTTTCATCATCTTTTATCTTGTTTCATCTCTTCACATTTCTCTTGTTCTCTTCTCTTATCTCATCTCCATTGTTCTCTCTTGCTCCTTCATTTCTCTTTTAAATCTGTCTTCTATCTGTGTAAACTCATCTTCTTTTCTCTTCTTCTCTCTCTCATGATTCTGTCGTTCATTCTCGGTTGTATTCATCAGTTTCTCTATTTGTGTGTCATGTTTGATCTGGAGATCTTTATTTTCTCTTTTCATTTCCTCCATTTCGTTTTTAAATGATTCTTGTTCTTTTTTCATTTCATCTCTCATCTGTCTCTCTTGCTCCTTCATTTCTCTATTATATCTCTCTTCTATTTGTGTAAACTCATCTTCTTTTCTCTTCTTCTCTCTCTCATGATTCTGTCGTTCATTCTCGGTTGTATTCATCAGTTTCTCTATTTGTGTGTCATGTTTGATCTGGAGATCTTTATTTTCTCTCTTCATTTCCTCCATTTCATTTTTAAATGATTCTTGTTCTTTTTTCATTTCATCTCTCATCTGTCTCTCTTGCTCCTTCATTTCTCTATTATATCTCTCTTCTATTTGTGTAAACTCATCTTCTTTTCTCTTTCTCTCTCTCTCATGATTCTGTCGTTCATTCTCGATTATATTCATCAGTTTCTCTATTTGTGTGTCATGTTTGATCTGGAGATCTTTATTTTCTCTCTTCATTTCCTCCATTTCGTTTTTAAATGATTCTTGTTCTTTTTTCATTTCATCTCTCATCTGTCTCTCTTGCTCCTTCATTTCTCTATTATATCTCTCTTCTATTTGTGTAAACTCATCTTCTTTTCTCTTCTTCTCTCTCTCATGATTCTGTCGTTCATTCTCGGTTGTACTCATCAGTTTCTCTATTTGTGTGTCATGTTTGATCTGGAGATCTTTATTTTCTCTCTTCATTTCCTCCATTTCGTTTTTAAATGATTCTTGTTCTTTTTTCATTTCATCTCTCATCTGTCTCTCTTGCTCCTTCATTTCTCTATTATATCTCTCTTCTATTTGTGTAAACTCATCTTCTTTTCTCTTCTTCTCTCTCTCATGATTCTGTCGTTCATTCTCGGTTGTATTCATCAGTTTCTCTATTTGTGTGTCATGTTTGATCTGGAGATCTTTATTTTCTCTCTTCATTTCCTCCATTTCATTTTTAAATGATTCTTGTTCTTTTTTCATTTCATCTCTCATCTGTCTCTCTTGCTCCTTCATTTCTCTATTATATCTCTCTTCTATTTGTGTAAACTCATCTTCTTTTCTCTTCTTCTCTCTCTCATGATTCTGTAGTTCATTCTCGATTATATTCATCAGTTTCTCTATTTGTGTGTCATGTTTGATCTGGAGATCTTTATTTTCTCTCTTCATTTCCTCCATTTCATTTTTAAATGATTCTTGTTCTTTTTTCATTTCATCTCTCATCTGTCTCTCTTGCTCCTTCATTTCTCTATTATATCTCTCTTCTATTTGTGTAAACTCATCTTCTTTTCTCTTCTTCTCTCTCTCATGATTCTGTCGTTCATTCTCGGTTGTATTCATCAGTTTCTCTATTTGTGTGTCATGTTTGAACTGAAGAGCTTTATTTCTCTCTTTATCTATATCTTCTTTTCATTCTCTTCTTATTTTTTCTGCTCTTGTTAACTCGTCTCTTCTCGATTCTCTTCTTCTTTTCTCAGTTCTTATTCATACTTGTTTCTCTCTCTTCATTTCCTCCATTTCTTTTTAAATGATTCTTGTTCTCATATCATTTCATCTCTCATCTGTCTCTCTTGCTCCTTCATTTCTCTATTATATCTCTCTTCTATTTGTGTAAACTCATCTTCTTTTCTCTTTCTGTCTCTCTCATGATTCTGTCGTTCATTCTCGGTTGTATTCATCAGTTTCTCTATTTGTGTGTCATGTTTGATCTGGAGATCTTTATTTTCTCTCTTCATTTCCTCCATTTCATTTTTAAATGATTCTTGTTCTTTTTTCATTTCATCTCTCATCTGTCTCTCTTGCTCCTTCATTTCTCTTTTATATCTCTCTTCTATTTGTGTAAACTCATCTTCTTTTCTCTTTCTGTCTCTCTCATGATTCTGTCGTTCATTCTCAGTTGTATTCATCAGTTTCTCTATTTGTGTGTCATGTTTGATCTGGAGATCTTTATTTTCTCTCTTCATTTCCTCCATTTCGTTTTTAAATGATTCTTGTTCTTTTTTCATTTCATCTCTCATCTGTCTCTCTTGCTCCTTCATTTCTCTATTATATCTCTCTTCTATTTGTGTAAACTCATCTTCTTTTCTCTTCTTCTCTCTCTTATGATTCTGTCGTTCATTCTCGATTATATTCATCAGTTTCTCTATTTGTGTGTCATGTTTGATCTGGAGATCTTTATTTTCTCTCTTCATTTCCTCCATTTCATTTTTAAATGATTCTTGTTCTTTTTTCATTTCATCTCTCATCTGTCTCTCTTGCTCCTTCATTTCTCTATTATATCTCTCCTCTATTTGTGTAAACTTATTTTCCATGTTTTTCTTCTCTCTCTCATGATTCTGTCTTTCTTCCTCCATCATCTTGTTCATTCTCTCTCTCTCTTCCTCTTTCTCTCTGTTAAGTCGTTCAATTTCCTCCATCAGTGTCTTCATTTGCTGTTCTTGTTTTTCTCGCTCCATCTCTCTTAACATCTTACATGAGTTATAACTTCCTCCGTTTGCTGTCACCATGGTGTCTATTTTCTTCAGTAGAGCAGAAACTTGTGTGTGCTCTCCAGTCTCATTATTACTGAACACATGGTATCTGTTTCCACATTGTTCTATGAGGTTCATCAAAGAAGATCTGGGGGTTTCCAGGTAATCTTCAATGGTTTTAACCTTCAGATCATCTCCTCTGGTGAAGATCACCATTGTGTACTTTAAAGAGTTTTTACCAAACGTTTCTTGAATGATCTTCACTGCTTCTGCTTCCTCTGTAGTGAAGCGTTGTGCTAAACTCAACACAACAACAAACACATGAGGTCCTGGCAGAATCATGGAGTTGGTCATTTCTCTCTGGATCTCTTCATGACTCAGTTCAGTATGAAACAGTCCTGGTGTGTCGATCACAGTGACGTGTCTGTTGTTGACTTCAGCTGTCTCTCTCTGACACTCTTTAGTAACTGACTCGTGAGATACGGCTGCTTTAAATGCTTCTCTGCCTAAGATGGTGTTTCCTGTCGCACTCTTCCCAACTCCAGTCTTACCCAGCAGGATAATCCTCACATCATCTGAAGTCCCTCTTACATCTGCAGGAAAGAAAAGTGCATTAGTAGTTTTCTTCAATATATAAATCTACCTTGTATTCGACATAATGACAATAAGGTTGAATCTAATCTAATCTAATATGAAATATAACAATACAAAACAAACAAAACAGTTACAGTTTGAGTTGGATTTCACTTGTTTGATGTTGTTGGATGTTAATGACTAATTGTGTAACACAGAAAATGTATTTACAACAATATGTCGCACTTCCTTAAAAGTTTCCACTAATACGCTTTTGGTAAAACCAATGTAAAAATTCTTGTCCTGCCTATATAAGCGCCTTAAACTGAAAGTGTTTTGGCTTGAAGTTTTGGCTTGTTTAAGTTGTGCTGCAGGTTTATGCTGCTGTCTAAAATATTATAATATGTTATAGCTAATTTAACTGCTAATTTAAAAGCTGTTGTGATCTGTTTGAAACTAATACGGTATCATATTTCAGTCATGACAACTAATATTGATTTGAACACAATTTTGTATTTATGACAAAACCAAACCTTTTTACAAAACCAAACGAGACAGTTAGTCTTTCTCATTACACTTTGTTTAAATAAGTAATCTAATATTAATTTTGAGCCAACTATGCGAATACAATATTTCTGAAAAATGCCCATGCCTAAAATCATCTTATGTAATAATTAAATAAAAAACACATCCCATTTAGTTACTTGTTCTATTTCCTGTTCTTTATTTATAAAAAATGTACAGATACATTTAAATCTTACTTCTTTACTTCTTACTTCTTTAAGTAAACTTCTTTATTCAGTATATAAATCTTAAACACCAAAAATGTCTTCTCACTGGTGCACTTACAAATAGATATTTTAATTAACTATATGAATTATATTAATTAATTATATGGTAAATAAATTAGAGTTTACCCTCAAATACCATGTTTTTAGAGCAAAATGTTAAATGCTCTCGCTCTTTGCAAGTTGCTTTGGATAAAAGCGTCTGCTAAATAAATAAATGTAAATGTATTTTGTATATAGACTCATGATCTAAACAAAGCATTAGCCAGCTGATTGTTTAGTTACGAGTGCATTCATAAATTCAGAGGGCTTAATAAACTAATTTTTGTGAAAACATCAAATCAGATCAAAACTTGTAGCTTGTAATTTGCCTGTGCTCGTTCTGACTCATTTTGCCTCCACAGGTCATAAATATTGCTGCCAAAAATATTTTTAATAAAAAAATGAAAAAGGATAACTATGAGTACAGTAAAAAAATACTGGATCGGTAAGCAGTATCAGTAAGCAGCAGTAAGCGTAGTAATACCGTGAAAATGTTAATGATACCATTCAGACTTATTCTCGCTTTAAATGCAAAACTTTATAGTTAATAGAAATATTGTAAATATTGCATGCTATTCACCATGATTTGTGCATTTATGTTACATAATTTGTGAAAAATCTGAATTTAAACAAAACGAATGACTTCAGAAAAAATGCAATTAAATTTGATATTTATCTGTTTAGTCTTTGATTTTTATTCTTACCTGAACTTGACTCCATCTCATCCTTCTCTCTTTACTTGTGTAAATCTGTAGCCTAAATCAAAAGAGAAACTATTTAACATATTATATTAATGGGCAGGTCGATCATAAAGTTTAAAGTCAGTACTAAGTAGGGTCTGTTAAATGAAACTACATTGTAAAGAAATAAAAGCACTGCTAAAGTCCAGACAGAAAGTGGTAAAGATAAGAACAATAAATTCTTTTGAAAATCCCTTAGAGCAGCCATATGTTTTAACCTCAGGAGAGAAATTGAACAGAAACTTGTTGACATAAGTGATTTAGTTTGAAAGATCTTAGGATCTGTGTTTCACAAGGAACCTGTATGTGTATGTGTGTTATCTGAGAGGTGACTGAAACCCTGACTTAAGAGTACAGACTTACATGTGTTGTATTTCAATTATTATTTTATCCTTATTATCTGTACTCATTTTTATATATTCAGTTTATTAGTTTTTATATTCTTTTAATGTCTCATTTCTTTTTACTTAATATTCTAATCTACATTACTTTCATGAACGTTGTTTAATCTTTTATTGGGTTTGTATTGTCTTCACGAGTAGAAATAAAGGAATGGTCTCCATTTTAAAAGCCTCACAGGACAATGTTGAAGCAGTCATTTTCTCTGTCACTGAGTGAACTTGTGCTGGTCAAATGAAGTCAGACTGAATTAAGATTATTCAACAAACTCTGATCATTTTATTCCATCATCACTTCATCTCCTGCCTGCTGTTCTTCTCCATCTCTGAATCTCTCTTGTAGTTGTGTTTAAGTCTTAACTCACAACAGATTTGACAAACTTGTGAACCACATCTGAACCTTGGATCTAAAGGATCCTTTTTTGTCACAGGTGTGTCTATCAGGGAATAATATTAGGAAATAGGGAATACACCATAGGAAAGTCTTCAGAATGGAGAATAACACATATGTCAGTGCAGCAACAAAGGCTTAAAAAATTTACTTTGGCAGAAAGCCTTGGATAAATGAATGAGAACACATGCATTAACAGAGTTGCTGAATTTACACTGATGGTCAAATAGTGAAGCCTACCAGGGTTCTTGGCAGAACATAGCTTAGGCTTGGGCCCAGCAAACATTGTCTTTGCTTACATCACTTACTTAAATACATTAAATACTGTCTACAGTGAGAAGTTCAAACACTTCATTAACATTTATATCCTACAGGTATATTATGGATGGCTGATGACCTAAAGCACTGCAGTCAACAACATAGACCTTGCTGGTCCAGAGGTAGGCAGAGCAATAAGACAAGAAAGGGGGGAATAGCTTTACAATTGACTAATCCTACATTCTTCACTGTATAGAAGTGTACACTAAATATGTACCCTAAATATAACTATTAAATGTCATAAGCACTGTAATAAATAAATGAAATGAACTATTGATGAATCTGGAACTCTTGCTGAACCGTCTGAATGTACCAGCTCAAACATCTGAAACAAAACAATAAATGAAACTGACCTGCTGCTGAAAACAGAAGAACATTCTAGAGGAAAACGAGCTTGTTAGGACAGCTGAGCTGCTGTCGTGCTACAGAAATTGGCAAAGAAAACTTTATGCCAAAAGTTTCTATATAGGGAGAAAGAACCACAAAAGGGTTCTTTGGACTAAACTTTGATTTATGCATGTATTTACATTATTCTGCTATATGTTGTACTTTTGTAAACAATTTCACCCAAAATAATGTATCATTTTTAGGATATTAATTTAATTTTATTTTATTTATAAACTAAAATTTATAAAGTCTTACATGTCCCAATGTTTTACAACTATTTCACTGACGTGGTGAACCAATCACCAAGTGGACTTTGCTGTTTTCAGCTAACTGTATTTAAAATAAAAAACCTGTGCAGCATACATTTAAGCCATCAAATGAAGCAGATCATGTTATTGTTGTTGGATTAATTTATGTTTGCTGACCTACACTGATGGTAAATACTACAGTTTGTACGACAGTGTTTGTCGATAACTGCAGTATGTACTGTAACATTAGTCAAAATTACGTCAAAATACGTGTTGTCCTCAAAACCCCGCATTCGTGACGTATCAGTGACGCATCTGTGACGTATCAGTGACGCATCTGTGACGTATCCGTGACGCGCGGGACTGAAGCAGGGACGGGAATGAGGAGTCTGACTGCGAGTGACAGACGCTTAACAGCGCTGCAGATCTCTGTTATTATATAAAGTATTATTATATAAAGTATTATCATATAAAGTGTTATTATATAAAGTATTATTATATAAAGTGTTATCATATAAAGTATTATCATATAAAGTGTTATTATATAAAGTATTATTATATAAAGTATTATTATATAAAGTATTATCATATAAAGTTATTATAAAGTATTATATATAAAGTGTTATTATATAAAGTGTTATTATATAAAGTGTTATCAAATATATATAAAGTATTATCATATAAAGTATTATTATATAAAGTGTTATTATATAAAGTATTATCATATAAAGTATTATTATATAAAGTGTTATTATATAAAGTATTATTATATAAAGTGTTATCATATAAAGTATTATCATATAAAGTATTATTATATAAAGTGTTATTATATAAAGTGTTATCATATAAAGTATTATTATATAAAGTGTTATTATATAAAGTGTTATCATATAAAGTATTATCATATAAAGTATTATCATATAAAGTGTTATCATATAAAGTATTATCATATAAAGTGTTATTATATAAAGTATTATTATATAAAGTGTTATTATATAAAGTGTTATTATATAAAGTGTTATTATATAAAGTATTATTATATAAAGTATTATTATATAAAGTATTATTATATAAAGTGTTATCATATAAAGTGTTATCATATAAAGTGTTATCATATAAAGTATTATCATATAAAGTGTTATTATATAAAGTATTATTATATAAAGTGTTATCATATAAAGTATTATCATATAAAGTATTATCATATAAATTAATAAAGTATTATTATATAAAGTATTATTATATAAAGTATTATTATATAAAGTGTTATTATATAAAGTGTTATCATATAAAGTATTATCATATAAAGTATTATCATATAAAGTATTATCATATAAAGTATTATTATATAAAGTGTTATCATATAAAGTATTATTATATAAAGTGTTATTATATAAAGTGTTATTATATAAAGTATTATTATATAAAGTGTTATTATATAAAGTATTATTATATAAAGTGTTATTATATAAAGTATTATTATATAAAGTGTTATTATATAAAGTATTATTATATAAAGTGTTATTATATAAAGTAATATATAAAGTATTATTATATAAAGTGTTATTATATAAGTATTATCATATAAAGTATTATCATATAAAGTGTTATTATATAAAGTGTTATTATATAAAGTATTATCATATAAAGTAATATATGGAATAGGTCATCAGCCTGCACCTGCCGCGGTAGATCGAGAACACTAATACAGTGTGACGTGTGGATGAAGAAATGCATTCAAAACATCAAATAACTTTTGTTGGGTGTTTGTTTCTCCGTCTCATTCGTAGCTGAACATCTTTCTTCTCACTGTCACGGTCCTGTTAATCGAAATTCACTTTTGATCGAGCTCTGCTCGGTTTTATAGGAGAATTTGACGTGACTAGATTTAATTTCAGTGAAAACAAGTACACTTCATGTTTATTTTATCAAGTACAATATATGTACACTGTACTTATATATATATATATATACTGTACGTAAAACTACTGCTAGCACAGTGTAATAGTAAAGTGTATATATATATATATTTATTCAGTAATGTTACTCTATTTCAAAAGATGTTACTCCAGGAAGACGTCTCGCTTGGCAGAAACATGGCAACCTCCTGGCTGTTTTATTTAATATTCTGGTTTGGCTCAACCACAGAGTCTTTTTACTTCAATGTGCTTCAGCTGAAAAACAACAGAGAACTGGAAGTCTTCTGTGCTTTTGTTATATCCGTAACCCTGGACCAGGTGTAACACGGCCATCTGGTGGAGTAAAACTGACTTCATTACGTGTCACTTCCTCATGAGTGACAGAGAAGACAGAAGATCTTCACTGATGTTTGTTACTGCTCACATGAATTAAATACATCATTAAAAAAAGTGTACAACTACAAATGATATCTGCTCAAAATGTTCATCAGCGTGTGGGGTTTTATCTTGTTTTTAAACAGCGTAACAGGTAAGGAATCTAAAATGTTTATTCTTTTTACAAGCCGATTATTATTTACAGTTGATTTTTTATTGTAGCTCAAGCTGAACTCTTTTGTTTCAGATGTAGTGAATGGGGAGTGGCATGAGCTAAAGATCGCGATGGAGGGAGAAGTTCTCAATCTACAAACAGGAAAGACTCAACTACAAAAAAACACTGAAATAATGTGGCTTTTTAAAAATGGTGACCAGATTACTCGTATAGCACAGATATTTCGTGGAACAGTTTTTACTCATTATGAAAAGAGATTTATCAATAGAATGCAGCTAAACCAACAGACTGGATCATTGACCATCTGGAACATCAGCACCAGTGAATCTGGACTATATGAAGTCACCAGAAATGGTCTCACTGTGGAGAGGAAATTTAAAGTTTCTGTATATGGTAAGTTTATTGTTTAAAAGGCCTGGTGATTCTGTGATTATTTCTATTAATAATTAACAGGATACAAAAACGTGGGCCACTGAGCAGTAAAAAAAAAAAAAAAAAAAAAAAAAAAAGCCCAAATTTGAAAAAGGAAAAAAAAAAGGGAAATATTTTTTTACCTGAATATATTGTAGTCCAGAAATAATATGTGATATGTTTTTTTGAGTCAAAAATAGGTCAAAAGTCTGTATGTGTGTCTTAAAGCACCAGTTCCTGTACCTGTCATCAGTGGTGGCTTATTGGTAAATGCAAACCAAGGTCAGGGTGAGTACTTTCTCCATTCTTAACCTCCTCTATATACAGGTGCACTTCCATCTGTGCAATACAACGTCTGGAGGTCAAAGCTTGTACATGAAATGCAATTTCTGTACCTGTTGTATTCCTGATCTTTATAATGTTTAGCCTTATAAATTGTCTACCAGGTACATCCACACTGCCACAGGGAATGGAAAACCCAAATCCAGTATTTTGTTCTGTGTTCTGCTCTGTAAAAAATGATCAAGACGTGTCCATCTCATGGTATAAAGGGGGTGAAATGGTGAACCAGACCAGCAGCTCTGATCTCAGCATCAACCTCACTCTACCTTTGAAGCTCCAACACAATGATACAGAAACATACAGCTGCACTGCTGCGAATCCAGTGAGCAATAAGACCAGTTATCTTCAAATCAAAGAGCTCTGTCCACATTATGAAGGTAAAATAACAAAAAAACAACAACAAATGAAGTCTCCTCCTACCACAACTACCTCTGTGCAACTTCCGTGTCTCCACAGATAAACCATTTACTGAAGATGTTCACATGTATGAATCTCATTCCAGAATCTCTCTCTTCACTTACAGACTGTCTGCAGCATTGTGGAGATGTTGAGGTTCTGATCCGGCTGGTTCTGTCTGTTCTGGTGGGAATTGCCACTGTTGCCTTTCTGGTTGAGAACATGAGGTTCTACAAAAAAGGAATTTAGTTTAATCTTCTGTGTGCTCATCATACTTTCAGGAGATATTGTAAGGTGAAATGCAACACCTTTATGTCAGTTATACTTCAAGATCACCACATCAAGTGTTTTAAAAACATTCCCCTGTTTCTTTGTCCTGGGTGTGATGTGGATATTGAGGACTATCAGTCTGCAGAATGCTGTCATCTGCACATTTGAGTTCTTCTGCAGTGTTTGCTGTTGAGACTGAAGACAATTTCAAGAAGCCATATAAAAAGTGTAGTTAGCATAGTAAATTTGTATGAAGCCTCTGAAGGTCAGCACTATATTTACACAAGACAAAGTAACATTAATTAACACCAATACTTTGCCAAAACATATACCTTGTTTATACATTGAAATACATCACCTTGGCAGAACCTGGAAGATTTTTCTTAAATATGATAAATGAAGAACTATCACAAAAATACAATCAGTTATTAATCATGAAAGAAACAAAGTATTAAGAACAAAGAGGGTGCAAACTTTTAAATAGGATAACGTTTGTAAATATATTTTATATTAAGGAACAGCTTTAGCATGGTCATTACTAAATAAAAAAAACAATTGTGATATTTTAATTCATAAAAGATGTCAGATCGTGCAAGGATATATAAACCTGTTTACTCAATTGTTTATGTACTGAAAGTAGAATATTTTACTTAAGAGTCAATAGACTGGGTTACTAATCACCACTTACATAGATTGTTACGACTTAAGAGGCATAATATTAATAGAATACTTTGTTGAATACTTTCATTTAACTTTGAAACAAAATTTAGCGCTCCTCAGTAGTGCACATACAGCACAAACACGAACAGCTGAGAAGACAAAAAACAGATTTTGTTGTTGTTTTCTCTTCCTGCCCAACCTCTGTTTTGACAGAACTCAGATATTGCAGAATGCATCTTCTGCTCTAAACTAATACGCTATATTAGTGGCATTCAAATGTTTCTGTTAAACATGGAGGAAGTGGTCTACTGTGTTCAGCAGTGACATGCTTTCCGTGAGGTCTGAACAATATGAAACCACTTTGTGTGGAAACATAAAGCCAAAGATGATTGGCTAACAGAACACAAACAAAAAAACATCACATTTCCTGGAGAATTTGAGTAGTGCTGGCCTGGTCAAAATGTGCAGCCACAATACTGTGGTGTTATTGTGCAGTTGCTAAGGTGTAAGGATTTTCTGACTGGTTTCAAAAGAGGCAACCTCCACGTCTCAGACATTGTGATCTCTAGAAGTGGCAGTGAGATTCAGTGTGAATTCTCAGTTGTTTTATGGTCTGTTAGATAAAGAATAACTTTAGAATGTTACAGAATATTGTACAGCATGTTGCTACAACAGACAGTTACAATAAGCTCGTCTCATTAACATACTCAGGCTGGGCATTTGGTTTATAGATGTTTATTTCAATAAATCCAAATCAACAAGGGATCAAAGACCAGAATAGACAGTCCAAACAGGCAAAGACAAAATTTAATTCAATCTGAAATCCAATGAACATACCCAATGGTTAACATGAAGCAGTCAGAATACCAATATAGAGAAAACACTTGTTTAAGACTGGCTATACTTTACAATGCGTGTTTGAAAAGCATGGCTATATAAGCATGGCAAACAGGAAATAACAGCAGAGGAACTGTGATCAGTATTTGACTTGAGGGCTCCCTCTGGTGGTTGGAGAGAGCAGATGTTACAGCAGTTTGAAGCAACAACCCCACCCCAGACCCTGGAGTCTCATCAGCCCTTAATCTCATCAACACAATTCACTCAGACCACTTCACTATCATAGAGATAAAGAAGGGTTCACACTCAAAAGGTCTGGCATTCACTCTTGTTTCAGGCCTTTGACTGAATCATAAGCAAATGGACACATTCACAGGAAAGGTCAGAGGCACCAAAAGATGGTTTTACAAGCTGCTTGTTGATCCTGAATGCCCAATGTAATGTATTTCACTTTAGTATTCATTTTTGAGGTTGGGGGAGAAAGAGAATCAGGTTAAAGTGACTCTCAATTTTGCTTTCCCACAGGGGAACAATCAGACATCACTTGTTTACAGACCGTAGTTGGCCGGAGGGGACATATGTCTGAGGAGTGAGTGGAAGTTTCGGTGACCGTCCTAAAGGCAAGTGTAAGAGATTTAAATCTGATGCGGGCGGCTACAGGTAGCCAGTGGAGTAGGGTCAGGGGGGGTGTGATGTGGGCTCTTTTTGGATGATTGAAGACCATACGTGCAGTTGTATTGTAATGATAGGTTGTCTGGGATTATCAGAAGTTCTGTCTTGTTGAGACTGATCTGAAAGTGCAATTTCTTCATTTATATTAAATCTAATAACACAAATAAATTAAAAGGGGAAAAACATCTTGAAAAAATAGCAGCTTTAGATATGCATTAATCATGGCAACAAGACAAATGTTAGATATAGATTTTGTACTCCTGATAGACAACCAGATAATGAACAAATGCCTAAATCCGTTCAAACACTCAAAGCAGAAGTTTCATTCCTTCGATTTCTTCTTCTCAGTGAGCACCAATCATACGTGGCAGTGCATCCAATGGCCTGTGTTCCTCATCCTCCATCTGCGGGCCTGTCTCGTCCACAATCTTCAAAACCTCATCTGCACCTTATTTACAAATGTTGAATGTAGCACAGAAGGTTTTTTTTAATCAGAAGTCTATCAAACCAGCCTGAGCCAATGTATTAAGACCTTTTCACACTGATAAAGCAGTTTCATCTGTAGTGAAATTCTGTGCTTCAGCACCACCATCTTGCAGTTTTGGGTAACAGCAGCGGCTGTTCTAAAGCTCAAATCTAATTAAAGGGGCCGTTTCATTGCAGGGCAACTGCAGAGAAAACACTAGTAAAAAAAAAAAATTCTTTGTGCCGGTGCAATTGATCGTGCCTGGTATGAATGGCTCTCTAGGGATTGTTTGCTTTAATTCAAAAATGTCACTGCATTGACAATGTGGCATTTAAATGTGTCCAGTGTGAAAAGTCCTTTAAAGTGTCAAAATTTGGTTTATTATCATTCAGTTGTATATTAATGAAAAAAATGGCTGCTGCTTCTTAGCATCTCATGCAAAAAAATACCACATGCAAAATAAGTCTTATAATTTAGAAGTAGAAGAAGACCAGGAGCAAAATTCACAAAACATCTTAAAAGAGCTCCTAACCTGTGGATTTAATGTGTGTCAGTCCTGAATGTGAAGAAACGTCTTAGAAACATGTCATGAGAAGGAGCTTTTAAAAGGGCCTTAATTGTAAGAGTTAGTCAGGGATCATTAGGGAAACAGAAACAACTCATTACCACTGGAGATGGTTTTGACAGCTCTACCCTACTTGGCCACAGGGAAAATGCAGCTATGCAGTGCAGATGAACAGGTATATTTTAGCCATATGTCAGTCTCCTCTAACATGCAATAAATATGTGACCCATGCTGACAAAATGAGTCACAATGAGCAAAAGTGAGTTCTTGTCACTTCTACATTCTCCATTATAAAACCTTCAAAATCACGTATGATTTGTTGGAATCGGACAGAAAAATGAATGAACTACACCTGTCTGAAGCACGAGTCGCAGAAAAGATGCACTTTTTCATGGATTATTAAAACAAAAGTATTAAAAGACGATTTTGAATGTTTAACTGCGATTTAAGCTTTGGGATCACTATACGAGGGTTTAATAAACTCAACTTTGTAAAAACATCAAATCAGACTAAAATGGACATTTTTCACTTATGTAGCCTGTAGCTCGTAATTAGTTCCATGTTCTGACTCATTTTGCCAGCACAGGTCACATATTTACATATATACATTTTAATCTGTGATGAAGAAACTATGGCAAAATTAGAGACACAGACACAGGGTCACTTACTGTTCCTCTCTTCCAGATGAATTTCTTCCATTCTCACTGCACCATTTGGACTGCTGTCTGAGAACCGCCACTTCTGTGACTTACGAAAGAAAAACAAAAAAAACTTAATGCAACTGCAAATTAAAGCTACTAATAACAAGAGACTGAGTTAAATTCATTTAATGTCAGTTAAATTGATTGAGCAATTCCAGTATGGCGTTCACATAATTACAGGTGCTACTAATGGTTCATAGGTCATGCAACTTGGGGGTTGTGTATTTGTTTTTTCTTAATATTTAGAGAATTAAAACGGTATTGTTTGTTGTAGAAACTTTTTTGTAAGTGTGATGGTCTTTTCCTGCTTACCCTCTCTGCATTACAGTATCTTAAAGAAGTCATGAAAATTAGAACTTGCCTTTCTACAAAAGTAGAAAATGAGACCGAGACCAACGGCGAGAATGACGGCGAGACCAGTGTTGGGCACTGATGGGGTCTTAGTACCATTTTTGTGGGGAGCATCTGGAATAATAAAATATAACTCATAAAAGTGTCAAATATTATGTGACATACTAGAAGCAAACTGACATGATCCATGTCCACATATACGCACCTTTGACAATAACGTCAAAGTGAATAGGCTTCTTAGATCCTCCATTGTATTCTTCAACGTAGCAACTGTTGGAGGTGATGTTATACAAAACTAGACGATAGCTATTGCAGCAGAAATCAAATGCAGCATTATCTGTTTTCTGGCTGGTGCAGTTCTGATCAGGAGCACAGTACTGGGCAACTCTCTCATAAAGTTTAGTCCTGTCCTCGCAATCCACACGTCTGAACCAAACAATTCCAGAAGGGTGGAACTCTTTTGTAGCATTCTGTCCCCTAAACACTTCCATGGTCGAAGTGCCATTCACAGCACCTAAAAGAAACATTAGTAATGGAATAATTAGAAAATTAGTAAAACAGATTCAAACTTAGATTACCCCCCAACAAATCTACATGAAAGGTTAGTGTACAAATTGTCTCAAAGGATAAAAAAAACAATCAGACATTCATAAAAATGCTAAGAATTGAGCATTTATTTCACTTGTAGTCCAATTAATTAGCCTGGCCAAAACATTGATCAATAGCTGGCCTTTATTTCACGTATTGGTGTCCCAGAACAGTAAACTAAAATGTAACTGGAAATGGTTCAATTGAAAACACTACAAATATAAAGTGTTTAAAGTAGACTGAAGTCAATGTCTGAAGGTGTATTTACAAAGCGCAATATGAAATGAGAAGCATCATCTGCCCTGCTTCACACAATGTCTTTCCTCACATTCAACTAAAACGACTCATGAGTTTGTACCTGTGTCTGCGGGAGAAGGTGGATTTGATTAATATAAATGACAAACGTCGAGCAAACTTCCTGCGGGGCAGAAAAGTGACACGACTGACAAGTGGACAGTAATAACCAAGAGAACCGCGTCACGTAATCGTGCAGTTTGTGTCGCTGATGTCGGTGTCTCCTCTACCATTTATACTCCCGTCAATCAAGTTCAAGACAAAAGCGAGTTACTGAAGAAACGTTCAAGTAACGTACCGTCAACGTAGTGCAGGAACACCAGCAGCATCCCAGCGACGAAGCAGCGCATGTTTCCACACGCTCGACTCACTCGTGATGAAGAGCGCATGCGCAGTGCGAGCCCTCACGTGACCACACCTGACACAGGTAGCAGATTCATTTCTAATGCAGCTGGGTTCGATCTTGAACCCTCATGAACTTCATCAGTGGCACTGATGTCGGTCATCATCTGTCCTGTATGCGGTAATGAGACACTGTCGCTGAAATAAAGCGACACATAACAGCGATCGCTTCTTCTTTCTGATGAATCTTGCTATAGTGAAGGAGTGCTGGAGGTCTTTCTCTGACCACTGATCTTTAACGTGTACTAACTAAATAAAGAACTTGCAAACAAAATGTTGCTTATGAAAATGTTTTCATGCTTTCACAGTGTGAAACAGGAGGTGCAGAATTGATCCGGTTCAGCTGTGAGGGCAGACAGAAGATCTGATCCTCTCATCACACAGAGCATGTCTGATTACACATACTAACAGTGAATTCTGATCATGTGACAAACAACAGCATAATGAAGGACCTCTCAAAACAAATCTAGAAGAATAATGAAGCGTAATGCTCTCCTGTTTAGTTTCTGTAGTCTCTGTGGTGTGAAACAGCAGAAGCACAAATGTCTTCCACTTGTCTGGAAATCAAACTTCACAAATTTTCATTTTGAATGAGGGTAACTATAGAGTTTGGCCACAGTTAAGATATATTTCATGGATACTGTACAAAACCTGTCTAATAAAACAGCAGGTCATTCCAACCTGAAGCATGGACTTAATCAAAATGCTCACGGTTAAGTACAGTGAATGAGACTCACTGTAAACATACAGTGAACACACTGTACGTTTTTCTTTTCAGTGATGTGAGCACATCCGTTACATTTAACAGCAATTTAATCTTAAAAAACAGGTTTATAAGTAAATATATATAATAGTAAATATGTATAACAGATAAAAATCAACGTGTGATGGTGAGTGTGTCTGTCTGTGATATCAGGAACTCAGTCTGCAGCAGTGACTGTTTAAAATTTAATCCTCACATTCAATCTATTCCAAAACCACAAACGCAAACTAATAAATCAGAGCAATGAAGCTAAAGATCTACTGACATTACACAAAACAAAGAGTGCTTCTCTTTCACAGCAACTTCACTCACAGCAAAACTTCCACACTTTAAATCAGATTTAACTGCTATCAGCTGATGAGTTTCAACATTCCTGCAGGGAAATCTCTCCAGATGCTGTATAATCAAATGAAAATGTGGGTGAGAACTTGGCTGGTGACTCCACTGGTGGCTGTTTTGGAGCAGATCGGATATTTCTATAGTCTCTGATCTTAGAAGGACTTTGAGTCTTAGCGGGTCAGGTGGGCTGATGTTCAGTCAGTGGAGAAGAGATCTCCAGCTGATGGGAGGGGGGCCAGACCTCCGGTCACATTGGGTAGAAGAGAAAGATCTGGAAGACTTTGGATGTGGGATTTGAGCTCCTTTCGTACCTGTGTGACTCGAGCCAATTTCTGCTTGTATTCCTGCAACAACCACAATTAAAACACATTAATCAATCAGTCAATGTATTTCAGACACTTCACTGTACAAATCACCAGCCATTCACTGTGTATGAGTGATTCTCAACTGGGGGGGTGGGTAGGGGGGCAGGGCCCTCTAGAGGCCTTAAAAAACACCCCGGGGGCCTCAAGGTGACAAAATGATTTCAAATAAGACAAGACAAGCATTTAAATAAGCTTAAACATCAATGTATTTTTTAGTACAAGAAATGTCTTAGTGTTTTTCTTAGTTCTTGTTATTTTTATAATGAACACCTTTCTAGTTTTGAAGCTGTAGAATATTTTACTGTGAGCAGTGGACCTTTAAACATTGCTGAGGACAATGTGGGGGTCTTGAAGTTAAAAAGGTTGAGATCCTCTGCTGTGTGAGGAGAAGAGCAGCATTCTCATGTCTCACAGAAGAAAATCACATGGGTTTGGTGTGATGTGAGGGTGAGAGAAGTGGTTAAAATATTCTGTTACAGCAGTTATGACTCCCATACCTCCAGTTTCTTCTCCCTCTCACTGAGTGCCTCCTTCTGGCTTTGGATGTATTCTGTTAGCATACGAGCTAGCTGCCGTCGGTCTTCTAACTCAGCTGCGAGACGTCCGTTGTACTCGGCCAGCAGCAGACACGCCTCGTCCACCGTCTTCGAGAGTTTATCTGCAGCCTGTTTATCTGCCAAATGAAGCATTTCATTACAGAAGCAACAGAAACTCATAAGATAAAACTATTTTAATTTTAATGTGTACATTTTAAAGGAATCAGTTAGGAAATAAGAACAACTTCTGAGGTGATTCTCAACCCTACCTGTGATCTTCTCTAGAAGAGAAACATCCTGCACTTCCTGTGGAAGGGAGGCGATCTTCTGTCTCACAGCCGCATCACCAGACGCAGCGTTCTCGAGATCCTGAAGGGCTTTCACCAGTTCCTCTGTCTGTGGAGAGACGATGACACATCAAATCACTCATAATCTTCTAATGTAACACAGCTCTGGCTCTAAACTCAGACTGGATAAAGCTGGATGTATATTATTTATGCACACACACAACTGTACTTCATTTAACTTTTAAATCACAGAGTTGCTACAGACTATTAAAACTGTTCATAGCAGGCATGCAACCTCAAGTTATATCTGACAGCATCACTTAAGGATCACAGGAATAAATGTCACTTGTAGGGTTCAAATCTCCAACAGTACAGTTACCACCTCAGATCTTTCTCCACCAAGTTACAGCAACTTGGACACAATTCACCCTAAATAACAGGTGAGAATCATGTTTCTTCTGAGGAAATGTCGGAGACATTCATACCAGCTGAGGAGCCGCTGCATCAGTCTCCTGGGGGGAGTAATGACCTCTGTAATCATCATCTTCCTCATCCTCTTCCTCCTGGACCTTCTGGTAGCTTCTCTTCAAGCTCTTCCTCTCATCTGCCACAGTGAGATGATACACAACGGTTATTTCAGAACACAAGATTCTACAGCATAAAACGATTCAATTCAAAGTTACCATCATTCATGTGTGCTGAAGTTTGGACACAGCCACTTTATTATTATATTTTACACTTTTATAAAGGTAAAATCAGAACATTATGAAATAATATAAATGAATGTATGGAAATGTTAGTGACAATGTTTATATTTCAGCTCAACAACCTCATTCATTCTCTCAACCAACCTCAGGAGGTTCATTCTGAGATTATTTTTATGGTATCTAAGATCTTATGTTTGCTGAACACTCGTTACAACAATGTAACACTTCTGTTTGAAACATTTATTGCTGCATAAAACATTGTTTTTAAGTGGATTATTTACCAATAAATGAAAATTCTTTCATCATTTACTCACATCATGTAATTTTAAACCTGTATGACTTTTTCCTCTGAGGAGCACAAGATATTTTGAAGCATGTAGGTAACCAAACAACAGTGGCACACATTGACTTCCATTGTATGGACACAAAACCACTGAGACATTTCCCAAAATATCTTCTTTTTGGAAGGTTTGTAATGACATGAGGGTGAGTAAATGATGGAAAAACTTTAATATTTGGGTGAACTATGTCTTTAAGATATAGCAGGTAGTGTACAGTATGTAGTGTACAGAGCTCTAGTATGGTGCTGACCTGCAGACTTGTGTTTAGGACTGTCTGAGTCCTCGATGGCCAGTTTGAGCTGCTGTATGAAGTCTGAGCGGTAGAGGTTTCGCTCCTGCCAGATATTCAACAACCTCTCCATGTGTTTCTTACAGCCTTCATCTCCCCCCCTGCCAGAGGAAGAGGAGCAGAGAGAACAGCCGTCACAAAGACAATTTCATTCTGAAAACTGGACATATAGAAACATGAAGGTGATTTGACCTCGCCACATGTGAACAGGCATCAACCAGGACGCCTTCGAAGTCTTTGGTGAACTCAGGACCCTTTTTCTTACTGTTCTGAATCACATCATTAGCCAGATACAGAAACGTCAGTTTCCTGCTGCTCTTAGCTGAATAACACACACACACACACACACACACACACACACAACACACACACACGAAACAAAGTGAAACACATTTTCTTTTT
>JAZGTH010000011.1:902500-950000 GCA_036877525.1 Chromobotia macracanthus | reverse complement strand
TAGTTGCTGCTTATTTTATTATAAATGATTGATGATAGGGATCTTCATCATGTTCTTTGTCATTTGATTATTTAAAGTGTTGGTTCATACCGGATTATTACTTGTAAGAAACTGAATATGTGATATATGTGTGAATGATAATAGCACCTTTCTAAATGTCACACAGTGTTTCTCTTTTATAAAGTTGAATCATTTATCCTCCAGCAGATGTCTTATGTGTTTTTATCTTCACTGTACGCATTATTAATCCTCCTGTTATTCACCGGGCCGCGCGCCGCCTGACGCGCCGCACACGCGCGGCGTTTGACGCGAGCGTGATGTGAACCACAAAGAAAGCAAACGACAGCGAGATGAATGAAGGTCACACTGGAGGCTGGAGTAAACCAGACAGAAGTTAGTGTGATTTAGTTTTAACGCACTTGAGCTCGTATATACATATGCAGACTCGTTCTTCATGACATCGTTTCTCACTTCACCATTAACAGGCTGTTGTAGCTGCTGTCTCTTTAAGACTTCAGTATGTAGATGAGCTCTCATGACGAGCTTCATCAGATGTCACGTGTCTGCAGGCTGAACAGGTGTTGGTTGTGACGTCACGTGACGATTCTGAAGCGTTCAGTCATTGGACTGCAGCACATGAAACTCATTTTAAAAAGACCAGAACAATGTTTTAACCACACAGAGATGTTTGATCAATGTACAATGTTTTTATTTCTTTCATAAACACATACACTGAATGTGAACTCAGTCCTGCAGGATTGTGATATACACAATCTGTACATTATCACTTCCCAAAACCATAAAAATCAAAGAACCAGAGAGCTGTCATCAATACCATTAAACGTACTGTGACTGTTTTAAAGATCTTTTAAAAGCTGCGTAAAAACCACAAAGTGCTGTAATATTGTGTGTGCACCGTTCATCCATTGATAAGACAAAAGCTTCATGAGAAACGTGGCACCTTTCAAACTCTGTGATTCAGTCTGAACACAAAACCTCAGAGTGGTGCATCTACATTATACATGTAAACAAGTAATTACAGCATGAACATGTACGTTTTCAAACGTTCACAACAAAGAAATGTCTGGGTCACCCTTCACCCAAAATCAGAAGAACAAAATAAGACTATAAGACTAATAAAAATCCATTTTAAAAGCATTAAGATTTTTTTAATTGTTTTCATGGCAATTGAAGCACATTTGTCACCCCAAATTCTCAAAAAGAGAATCCATCCAGTCTGGTGAAAATGACTTTAAAAAGCATATTTATTATAAATCATGCATTACAAATAATGAGAATTTGGGGGGGAAACGTGCTTAATTTATAAATATAATAACCTTACTATGCAAAAAGAAAACAAACTTAATACTCCAAAAAGTTGCCTGTACAGTCTTTATGCAAAATGGATTTTTTTGGATATATATGTACTGAATATTCTCAGTGAGCCTCATTCATTTCTCTACTGTATCACTGTATCAAAACCATAAATCGCAAACTACAAACAATCAGAGAGCTTAAATCAATGGTCTGATTTGGTTTGTTGCTTGTTAGCAAATATTATTAGAAACATTTGTGACATGCACTCGCTGTTCTGAGCAGACATCTAACTTCATTTTTATACATAAATATACATCCTTTGTTAAGGTTTAGGGGTATGAGGGGATTGTGGGGGTTTCGGGTTCTCTGCGTGAGGGATTGTGGGTAATATGAGCGTGGCTATGAGCAGGAATCTAGAGTGCACAGCTCTCCGTGCAGTCAGTGGTACTGTCATCAGTGGACCTCTTCCTGAGCTCCCGCCCGGGTTTGTGGTGGCCGTGATGGGCTGGCTGGTGCTTGTGGTGCTCAGACTGCAGAGTTTCCTCCAGTGATGTTGCCCTCTGCTGAGATGGAGGGGCGGCGTTCCCCTCCCCCTGCTCCACCTGCAGGTACGCCCGCACCCGGTGGTGACGCAGTTTGCTGTCGCTGAAGTCGATGACGCGACATTCGTATGTGCCCTCGTCCGACAGCTTCACGTTGGACAGACGCAACTTGTGGGAGATGTTGCTACCAGCAACCTTTACCACCTACAGAGAACAGAGAGGAAATTCATCAGCTCTGAGATGCTTAAAATGGTCAGTCAGAGCATCAGATAATGAATGAGCCTCATGATCTGATCTCTGAATATGCTGCGCGTATAAGATGTCTATGGAGTAACTATGAGATGTCTAGTATGCAAAAACATACTTTTTTCTAAGAACGCATACATCAGATCTACAGTAGCCCTGCAGAACATTAACTGCTGAAAGAATGGAAATATTTTGAGAAAGTTACACCTCACCATCAACAAACATTGTCTCACAACATTTTTTCCTTGCAGCAGTTTTTGATTTTTTTAACGTCCTCATATATTCATATATATTTAGCTCTGAGATGAAATGGGGCCCTGACAGAGATTGGGGCCTCAATGTGGCTTGCAGCAGTGAAGACCGTAAAGTGCTGCAGTGGAAGCAGTCACAGGCAGCAGGGAAATGCAGCAGAAGAAGCTGTTACATGCAGCAGTGACATGCATCAGTAGAAGCTGTGAGATTCAGCAGTGACATGCAGCAGTGGTGGTTGCCATGCATCAGTGGAGATGTTACATGCAGCAGTGACATGCAGCAGTGACAATCTGTCTTTCTCCCTCTCTCTGTCTATTTCTTTCTGTACCACTGAAACACCAAAACAATAGGACAATCTCTCTCTCTTTAGTGCGGTCATCATTCCCAGAGGGTTTGGAGCGTGAGTCCAGACGCTCAATAAATCTGTCTGCCAGTGAAACAGATTGAATGTGGACTAAAGTGGATAAATAAACATGCACACACACACACACAAACACACACACAGTCATGCACATTAACTTCATTCACTGGCGCCATTTCATATGCTGGATATGTTAGCAAACAAACACTGTCAGCATCACATTCTAGCACACTATTCCTGTGAAGCTGCTGTCGAAACACCTGCATTTAGTGATATAATCTTATAGTCACATCACAACATACCTTTCATTTGCAAATAACTGATTACAACCAAATAGATGCAGTCAGTTAGTGGTGCAGGTTTAAGACAGCACTAGCACTTAAAGACGTGCTGTAACTCTCAACCCTGCTGGACGAGACACATCTCTGAGCTTTTCTCTGAAGCAAATGTCCTTCTGAATATTTTATGGAGTAACAGATAGAAGATGCTTTGATTTATCCACACACAATCACACACAATTACGCACTTTAGGAGGAACACACACCCAACAGTAACTAACAGTAGCTTCAGCTAACATTGTGAGCACACAGTTCCTCAGTGAAATAACCGTCACTACATGATTCTGGACTGTTACTGTTTGCAGACAGCTGTGTGTGGCTGTATCACTTTAATGTGAGGAGCTTCCCCCAAGTCGTGTTGCCGCGGGGAGTTTTGATTCACGCAACCGATTGCTACACACACACACACACACAAACACACACAGAGCCTGGAGCAGCACAACCAGCAAGAGCCAGACGAGATGCTAACAAATCACCTTCAGCTCAACCAACCATGATGCTGTGTTTGCATGCTCCAGTTATTTGCCCTCACAAAGACACAGAATGTATTTTTACATTCCATTAGTGACAACTGAAGGTAACAGCCAATGAAACGTGTAACAAATGTGAGAAAATTGCAGCTGAAACACTTACACTGATTTTGGTGGCATCCTTTGACATTTCATTCTGTGGCACCACCTGCAACAGACACAACTCTCAGTTTAGATTTACATTTATCAGCCGTCAAACTCTGCTTATGCTGTATAAGATTTTTCTGTATGTATCTTTACTATATGTTTATGTTTTCAATGCATACAATGACAATTAGAATTTCGGTTTCCCTTTAATGTAGGACGATGGGTAGAGATGTAGCTGTTAACAAACACTTACAGCAGTAGAATAGTTACACACACACAAAATGAAGCTGAAGGCCAGTTGTTAGTTCAGTAAGGAGGTGGAGTGTAATAACTCTGTGTTCTGTTCATCTTAACCAGCCGCAGCTGATCCTTAGGGGCCTTCCATGAAAGATTCATGACGCAAAGGTGAGCGAGAAGTTCCTCATTTCCTTTTTCCATCCCTCCATCCAATTAAAAAGCATCTTGAGTTCACAGCAGGAAATCTCTCTCTCTCTCTCTTTTTCGGGAAGCTAGAGCTATTTCTACCCTTGTGATTAATGTGTAGACTGTTACCTGCTGCAAACCCCCAAGTCCAATAATACCAGTTTGTTCCTTTCTCTTTTTCTCCTTTCTCTTTTTCTCCTCTCTCCTCTCCCTCTGTTCTCCTCTCCTCTCTCTTTTCTCAATGTTTAAATATCATACAGTTCAAACTACATCATGCTACATAATGATTGAGCCTCATATCAGAGTTTTGTAAAAAGCAGATAACCTGTGATCAGTTAGCTGTCATGGTAATTTTTGTATTGTTTGTAGAAAGCAAAAGAAGTTCTGCCAATGATGTCACTATTAATCACATTAATAAGTGCTTTCTAGTTATCTCATGTTAATATGATTTATGATTTCTTTATTTTTGTACAGTTCATTATTTTCTCAGTTTTTTGAGGCACCGCCAATAATAACCCTGTTCTTGACTCACTTCATGATGAAATCTGGGTCTCTCTGATATCTGCTGTCTTTATGCAGGTGGGGCTGTGGAGCTCTCCAGGGTGCTGGAGTCTGTGACTGACAGCAGGTTATTAGCCTGTGCTGGACAGAATGTTGAACCTTCTGTCTTTTGGACTCTTAAAACAGGCCGCTGTGTTTGACTGGCACAAGCACACAGAGGAAGAAGAAAATGGGCTCATAATTGCAGGCTGGTGACAGCATGGCCACTGTGGATCATATTCTTCTGAATATTGTTAGTTATATTCAGTGCTGTAATTGCCGGCAGGTCTCAGCTGAGCGTCGGGAGGTTAAGGGCTGAACTCAGGGGTGTCGTACTGACAGAACTGTGGGATTATGGCTGCAGTAACTCTATGGTCTTGGCTCATATTAAATTGTCAACACTCTGCAAATGAACACATAACTTCATCTTAGGTATGTAATTGTTAAAGTATCATTTCTGCAGCCCCAAACAGAATAAAAAATAAGATTTATTTTACAACAAAATGTGACTAATGTCTGTCCATGCCAAACTCACTGCCACAATGCAAGGATGCTCTAGATGGTTGCCATGGCGTTGCTATGCAGCTAATGAGGTGTCCTGAGGTTTCTGTGTATTTTTATGTGGTTGCTACAGTGTTCTGCATCTTGTGATGCAAGTTGCTTTGATTGCACAACATCTAAAGCACAACTTACACTCTTAAAAATAGAGTGTGCTATAAAAGGTTCCTTGCAGCAATGCCATAGAAGAACCATTTAGTCAAAGAGTCTTAAAAGAACCATTTCTTTCTTACCTTTATACAGTCTAGTGAACCTTTTCTCACCTATAAAGGGGATCATTTGTGTTTTCACCTTTTGTGAAACTAAAAGGTTCTACAGATGTTAAAGGTTCTTTATGGAACCATACAGCTAAAAATGGTTCTTTTATGGCATCACTTGCACCTTTATTTTTATGTGTATATAGATTAAAACATATCTTTAAGGTGGAATTTATTGCTTTAATATTAGTATGAGATATCACAGTGATAAAGCATGGCTAATTCACACGCCTACCTGATTGGTGGTCCACGTCTGCTTGTCCGCCCATTCTCTGTGGTTCCTAATGTACCACCACTGAATCTCCAGTGAATAAGACGGTGACCCTGTCCCCCGGAACGAGCAGGCCATCTCCACATCTTGTCCGCTCTGTGCCGTGATGTCATGAGGGACCTCTGTGAAGAGAGCTGTGAAAGAAGACAGAAAGTCCAACATTTTACATCATGCTAAACTTCTGTTTAACAACGCAAAGCACAAAACCTAAAAATCTTGCATTGGGATTTGGATGTATCAAGATCAGAGATCTCCATCTAGATACAGAATTTAGCTCCAACCCTAATAAATACACCTGAAGCAGCTAATCAAGATCTTTGAGACTGACAGAAACATCCAAACAGGTTTGTTGGAGAAGACTGGAGCTAAACTCTGAAGATCTGTGGACCTCCAGGAACATGGATTGGATGCCTGATCTAGATTAAAAAGTTAGTAAAAACAACTCCATCTTCCCTGTTGTCACACCTTCCTTTTTCAAGATACTGTTATCGTTTGAAGTCATGTTGCAGGAAAACATCAACCAGAACAGTCAAAGAACTTGAGTTATCACAAAACTTCCAGGAAAAAGGAAATCAGGTAAACAGATATCTATGGATAAAGTTGTGGATAAGTGTTAAGAACACTGAGTGTTTAAAGTGTTTGTTTGACTGATCCTGAGAGCAAAACAAGCTTATCTGCAACTTCAGACAAACACAATTCAATTATCCTTCATGTCAAAGGCAGGAAGATATGAGCCCCCTTGGCTGGCCTGGAATCAGCTTCCCCAACCCAAACCAGAGAGAAGAAACCATCAGAATGAACTCAGATCAGTGTGGAGGAATAATTTCTTCCACCAGTGGGAGTCTCTCTTATCATTCCTTCCAGACCCCGCAGGAAGTGCTGCATACAGTTCAGAGAGAAAGCCTTCAGCGTCTCACAACTGACTGTTAAACCAGCAGAACGAGAAGGACAATCCGTTTGGAAGTGAATTCCTGTAAGGCATCACTGACATCAGATTCAGGAACACGAAGCACTGAATACCCCAAAACTTCACTCAGCGAACACAGGTTTATAAATACAGCTGCTCATGTGTGAATTAGAGATTCCAATAAACCTCCACCCTAACAGCAGACACTTAATAATGTAATACACAAAATGATAATGCTTTACAATTGTAAAAACAATTTAAAATTACCTTTCAAAACTGATTAACTGATTCATATTTAAAAACTGAAAATTATATATCAACATACAAATTCTTTCTGGGAGAAAAAACATCCCCACAACCTCTGATTTAAGTCTCTCTGCCATCTGCATCTACCTAAAACTGACTCTACATAACGTTTGAGGTATTAAAATCATTCAGTGTTTGCAATCCATTACGATATGCACCTTATTTTGATATATTTGAATATATTGTGCAGCCAGAGTATGTGCAATTTTTCTTGGAGAATTCACAGTACTACTATCAGATATCATCACTTAAAAATGGTACTGTCATGTTTTTTATCTAAAATATATTTTTGTCTAAAATATAAGGAATAATTATAATAAATAAACGTGTAAAATCTGTCACTGCAGTTCTTCTGTCAAACACATTCAGAAGGGTGACATGTTCTTGGGTCTCTCGTGGTCACAGTGTGCAGTTGGGAATCGTGTTCCTCCTGATATGAACCCATGTGTAACAGAATTCCCTCCACATACAGCTATTAACACACCCAAATCCTCTTAACCGCTTCCTCTTCATTTACCCATAATCCCATTCCAAAAGGTTGGGACGCAGTGGGGGTCACTGTCAAACCTACAGGGTTCCCCAGATTTCCAGCCAAACACAAAGGCATGCTTGGAAATCCATTCACACTACTTTTACTTTTAAAACACGTAACACTGTCCCTTAGCTTATCTGTGCTTGTCAAACAGCTGCTTTTACAGTTACAGTCATCTGCTGGACAATATAATGGATCCGGGAGACTGACCTCAGACCAGACTTGACCATTCTCAATGTGGAAAGCCAAATGCCTCCACCAGAGTTTTGCTCATGTCTGTTCCCTCCACAAAAGCTGCTGAAATGTCTTCTGCAGCCTCTCTGGGATGGAGATGACAGGAAAGAACTTGCTGTAATTACTGCTTCCCCATCTGCATATTATAATTGGGGTTCTGGGGCTTCATTATTTCAGAGGGGACGGAAGAAAGGAAGATCAGATACAAGAGAGACACGCACACAATCAGCATCTCTATCAAAGACGTTTTCACTGAAAACCTGATCGACCCCATCCATCAGCAGATCTCTCTCTCTCTTACAGAGAGGAGTGTAAACGGCCTAAATATCACAAAAGAGAAATGAGGCGGAGGTGGAGAAAAGGTTCATTTCCTGGAGACGCTCATCTGAAGAAGCGGGCGGCAGGTTTCTTGCCCCAGCCCTTTGAAATTTGAGTCTGTGCTTGATTGAGTTTAGATCAAAGCTCTGTGCAGAGCTAAAGCTGATGTTCACGCTCAGCTGCTGTGAAACACCATCCAGCCTCATGAACATCACAGACACACACAACACTGTCACAAACTCAACGAGTCTGCTTACTGTACGACACGTTCATCAGAAGAGCCGTCACATACCGCATTTACACACACATCACTTCTGTTCAAAAACAAAGACCTTTATATGCACCACTAATATCAGCATAATCCAAATAAACTGAAGACATGCACATTCAAGTCCTGCCATCATGTGAAACTACAGGAAATGCAACTGCCGTTTATTTCACTTCCTCTTTAGTAATCCTGGACAGAGATTTAATCAGCTCATTTATTCTGGTTCATGTCTTTGGTAAGAGAACATGAGTATCAAGAATTTTAAAATGTAGGTCATGTGTATTGATAAATATTCATTTCTTTTAGTTTTCTTCTCGTTGCATAAGTAAGATTCTGTCTTGTAGCACCCAGTTCGGACGTGAACATATGTATTTCCAAATAATACAGCCATATGCCAACGTTCAAATTCTCTCTGAAATCTGCAGTGTTGGTCTAAATATAGACAAATTCCACTTTTGCCCTTTTGACCTGTTGAGAAACATGATGATGATCTAGTTTCTCTAACTGGGATGTTGTTGACTGATTCTGGCCTTCAAGCACGAGGATCTCAACTGGAGTTTCTGACCAAAATGAGCTGCAAAGGTGAAAGTAACCTCAAGCTGTCCTCAGGAAGACACTGTGACTTCATGAAAAATCAGCTCAGATCACTGAAAACAGCCTGTGATTCACACTCTGGCAGATTCTGCTGTCTGGGGACATTTCTCTTCTTGTAAAGCTTCACAGGGGCAGGAAATGTGAGATCCCTCCTCAAAGCTCATCAATACCTGGACAAACAGAGAGAGAGGCTGCTGTCATCTGTCTGAGAGAGACACAGATCTTTGATTCAGCACAACGCTTTAAGACAACGAGTGCAGAGAAAAATGGAGCAATTGACAAGTCAAACAATCTATACAGAGACAACAGAATGGAGAAACCACAGCGAGTGTCACCAGAGAGATGATCAAATGAACAAAGCTCAATCTTTTCTTCTGATTGCTTTGACTTTCTGCTTACATTTTTTGTGTTTGTCACTTTGAGCTGTGGATTTATTCTTAACCAGATGCATAACACATTTTCATTCAAACATTTTCTTAAATTTATTAATTGTAATTCTTCCACTGAAGACACAGTTCTTAACACAGGACTTGTTGGAATACATAAGGATCATTTGTAGAAAAGTACTTTGCCTTTCATGTTCTGCACCTTGTAGTGTGTGATGTCAATAGCTGCATGTGTTGGGCTGATTGCAGATGAAAGAAAGAATAAGGAATGCTTGTGTGAAACCGTGTGTGATTCTTGCGAGTGGCATGTCAAATGCGAGACTGAGGGCTTTACTTCAAAGCAAACGTGTTGTTAATCTGCAGCCTGCAAACACTCACACACTCTTACAGCAGTCAAGTGTTCCTGTTGCCCCTGGAAACCGGAGCTGCTCACACACAGACACATTTTCAAGAGGGAAAAACAGGGAAAAGTGACTCGGATACAGAAACTCATTACAGCAACACAATCCTTAGCTATGATAAGTTGCCATGGTAACCAGAGTTAACAGCGTTTCTGTTGTCACTGTAAATACTGTAAAACATCATCACACATTTCCATCAGTGTGTTTGTTGTTATTTCTGACACACTGCTGTGAGAATGATGAATGGTATTAACCAAATTTCTTTTCAACCTCCAGAAATTCTTTCATGTTTATTTTTTTAAGGGTAACACTTTTAAATAAGGTTACATTTAACTACCCCAGTTACCAGGCACTGACAATGGATAATACTTGTATAAATCTTAATGCAATTGTTGATAGTGACAGAACAACCTGTAATATTTATCCTGACAGCTCACAAACACACACACACACAACACACACATACACACACTCTCAAGAAACCCCTTAGAAACCAACCTGGACAACCTACAACAAAACAGCAGCACTAAACCGAACACCTTAGCAACCACATAGCAATGCCCTAGAAACCAACCACAATGCCCTCACATCATTTCACAAGAGTTTTACACGACACAGTTTCTGTTATTTTCAAAATCCCATAAGAACTGAAACTACAGTATTCAATATCAAGACAACTAGTCAGTAGACATATAAGATGCAATTAAAACCACGAAACCATATACAGCAAAGCTAAATTAAACTCGCTGTATCTGACTGTTAAATAAAGCCCAGCTGATGTCTTCAAACGGAGGTGTGCTGGGTTCAGCCCACACCATAAACCTGCTCGTCCTCACTCTCACTGTAACAGCTGACCTCAGATGGGCTGTTTAAATGTCAGATGTTTACTGCAGTGGGAATGTGTTTTATGAAGACTGCAGAACATCGCTTGAAAGAGAAAATTTTTAGCTAAAGGTGGGCAGTATGGGAACGTCACAATTTCACACTTTGTGGGGATTGTATCTGATGTTTGCATGACAGCAAACCCGAGTGAAGTATACACCACACTAATTCACCATCGATCTGAAAGAATGTCAATCAGGTGGACTGTAGGAACATCTGTGCTCTTCAGAGTGTTGATGAAGGTTGTGCTAACTGCAGTAAAATAGACTTCTTCTCCTGAACATCATTCAGGGGTTGAGTTTGTAAGAATGAAGAGTTGAGGTTATCATGACCTTATAAAAAAAGAAGTCTGAGGTTATGCAAGCTTCAGCTCGCACGGCTACAGATCATACAGGTGCATTTAATGAATAATAGAAATAATTCTATGATTGTGGTATCAGCTAATTCAGATTTAACCACCAACAAAACACAATAAACCGCTCTAGACTCGCTAAATTGCTAAAAGCAAAGTCAGATGTTTTGTCTGACAGATAGAGGTATCTGACATCTCTCAGCCCACCTGTGTAACCCCACTCAAGACCACCAGCCCACCCACACAGACAGACAGTGATAAACATCAGAGGATGGGCTGTGTTCAGATATCTGTGTGTGATGTTTAATCTGGTTATCTGTGTGTGAAGATACAGGCCTCAGGCCCGGTACATACATGATTATCAGCTGGCACACACATCCAGCGCTCTCAATTTACAAAACATGTTAACTGTTCATTCAAACTGAATTTCTACGACACTGTGTGTGTTTATTCACACAGTGTCTGTTGAGACATGCATCAATATCACGATGTATAGCTGTTCATAGTGAAGAAAACCCTGCTGAGTAAGACTGCACAACTGAAGAAAAATGCAATATGCATTAACTTGCTAAATAATGCAATATGATAATGCTTTAAATTTGCAAAACCATTTTAAATTCTATTAAAAAGCATTAAAATCCTGCAGTTATTGTATAACATTGTAATATGCACATTTGTGATATTACGATAATTTCATATCTTGTGCAGCCCTACAGCAGTTCTGAGTATTAAACTTCAGCACAACTCATTCCACACTGTATGTGCTGAGGTGCTGCAGTCAGATCTATTCTTCATAGACAAAGAGAGACTTATCTACAGAATATTACAGAGATCTGGTCCAGCCATAACCTAGAAACCCCTTAGCAACCACATCTCAATGGCATAAGAAGCAACACAGACACTTTCATCAAATCTGAAAGTAAATATTCTGCAACCGTGTTTTTATCCACAGGTTAATTTTTATAAGTCAGAACAGTTTCATCATAATAAAAATGGGTGTGAAATGGGTTGATTTGGCTCAAAGGTTTGATCATCTTTGATCAGTTTCCTTGCCTCAAACATGCTGTAGCTAATGCCACAGCTGGTCTGAGATCAGGAGGTAGAACAGCTCTTTCCACATCATTCCAGCTGATTTGTCCTGTGAGCAGCGTCCCGCGGGGATTAGTTAACAGACATCTCTCTGCACCAGCACCTGAAGATCAACACAAGCTTTAGGAAAACATGCAGTCCAGGGAGCTGAACAAAGCTGCAGGAGTTTCCTGGCCGCCTCTCAACCTCATTCAGTATGACACTGACAAATGACACACACAGACAGACATGTGCAGCCGCCTCTGAACAACACCAGAGCAGACAGGTATACACTGCAACACCAATAACCAGAGAGAGAGAGAGAGAGAGAGAGAGAGAGAGAGAGAGAGAGAGAGAGAGAGAGAAGAGAGAGAGAGAAAGAGAAGAGACAGAGAGAGAGAGAGAGAGAGAGAGAGAGAGAGAGAGAGACAGAGAGTGTCTTCAGTGCTTTACAGCACATTAGAAACAATATGAATCTTCATTGTTTAAACTGACACAAACAAATTGACGCTCTTAAATATTAACACATCATGAAAAGAATGAAAATTATTCATATTGACGTTAACAGCAGTGACTTCCTTTGAGAGAAGCTTCTGAATAAAATCGATATTCTTCAGTACTGGTGTGATAATGACTCCTAATTATTTCAAATAACACAGAACAAACTGTGCTGCTGTGATTCCTTAAAACACTCAGAAAAACCCAAACAGGAAGATGAGTTTGTCATGTGCTATAAAGAGGAAGAACAGAGAAATACAGCATGTCACTTTCACTATCCAGATGACATCTGATGTTGGTCATCACACCAGCCTGATGGAGAACATCACAACATCAAGAGCAGAGCGCTCATAACAACTGACTGAACCAATGGAGCAGAGAATGTGATGGACCTTCACCAGTCATAAATGAACCACTCTGAGCAACAGTTTGAGAATGTAGAAACTGGCATCCAATTCTCAGCATAAATATGATTCTGCCTGAAAACAACTACAGTTTTCACCATTAAACTTAATGAAGTGAATCTTAACTATGCAAAGGAATCCAAACAGTAAAGGAGTCCAAACAGAAACTAAAAAATACATCTAACTGTCCATTAGTGTTTCTCATGAAACCTAGTCTAGGTCATCTAGACAATAAAGATTTTCCTCACAATCAAGTATATTCAGCAGTTTCTGAAACGTTTGTGCTGTTTAGTTTCAATGAACTGTTTAGCTGGACTGGGAAGGGAGACCTGCATATTTTTCCTGAGACACAAGCCACAGTCTGCAAAACACTGTTTATGTCCAAATCATTTTTTCAGTTATAAGTCACAAATGGTTCCTGTCATCTCAGATTGTAAACATGTCTGCTCACAGGTGACATGCCTGTCACTGACCGCTGGCCTCGTTCTCGAGACGAGACGTCGGTGAGTGTCTGCCTCTGCCCTCGGGCAGCTCTGATCGCCTGATATTTCTCTCCAATATCACCTCATCATCCTCAATCTACAGCATAATGTCACGGGACTCTGCAGCCCTGCGGCCGCACACAGCGCGTCATTCACAAGCACAACAGCCCTTAAAAGTGCTGCTCACAAAATCAATGAGTCAAAGTAATAAGAACACATTTCATCAGTGCGTTAACGGCTGATATAGCTCCTCAGTGATTATTTACTGACAAAGCATTTGCTTTGATATTATCATATGTGTAGTATTACCACAATATCAATACTCTTGATTAATAATTTCACAGTTATTGTCAATATGGGAATATTTCAACACCTTAATATCTGGATATACAAAAACTATCAAAAATCCATAAAACAGAAAAGTAACATCTCTCCTGAATACGCTACATATGTATAGCTCCTCTGCTCAGATATATTCCCTCACTCAGTGTGTGTGTAGCATATAATATTCAACATGCACATATATGATGGAGACAGTAAAGAAACACACTCACACACACACTCACATAGGCGGCTGGTGAATCATTTAATGAGGAGAGGGGAGGACCACGGAAAGATGGATGAATTATTTAATGCAATGAAATAAACAAACAGATAAAGTGTCCCCACTACACCCCCACCTGACAGCATACACACACAAACATCCTCACTCTAACCAAACACACAACAGCAGTACAGTAACCAGCTTTAGCCTCAGAATCTCATCCTGTGGGAACATAATTATGTTTTTAAAACACCTTCTGGTGCATGACATCACATCATGGACAGACAATCCCACAATGCACTGAGCACAGTGAAAACAACTGTGGATGAATGGAGAGAAAAGTCAATTAAATATATTTCATTCAATCTCAAAAAGTATCAATAAAAACAGTTACATTGAAATTAGTGTAGACAGTGTTCAAGTGAGTTTTCTGCTTCAGGTTTGGAGATAATCTTGGTTAAACTGTTAAATGTTCATAAATAACAACACTACTGGTTAAGTGGCACAGACACCTGAAGACAACATCTCCACCACCCTCTAGTTCTTAAACCACCACAGTAATGCAGGAACATGCATGCAGCATGTTAAACAGCATTGCCCGCTTATAACGTGTTGGCCTAATTATCAAACAACAGATATTTGATTTCATGTATCACTGTTTTTCAGGGTTTGAAATAAACATGTACACTGGAAGTTATATAAAACCAGCCAATCAGATTACAGCTCGCAGTTTCAGCCTCTTCTGAGAGCAGTATGCATCAGACAGTTTGTGAACAGTCCACTGGTGTGCCGTCTGTGCCCGAGACCAGCCATAAACACATCTACAGCATGAGAGCAGGTGGCAGTGTGTGTGTGTTTGGACAGAGCGCAGGTAAACTGGCTGAGTAAGTGAATGTTGGGATGTAAACAGAGCTAATTAAACAAGGTTATTTAACATCTCGCGTCTTCATTTGTCCCATTCTGTATCAATTCTGTGAACTCCCAACACTCAACACACGCTTCAATGAACCCAAGTGGCAGCCAATCATCTCTCTGCCCTGCTGTTTCCTGTGGATTCAGCACTCACAAGCAAACAAAAGCCCAGCGCCTGGAGAACTACGGGCTGTGGAGTGTGTGTGTGAAGCTAAAGCTCTGTTTGGAAAGGACATTGAGCCGAATCTCTCCGTCTCTCTCTCTCTGTGCCAGCAGACGCTTCTGCCAGCAGCTGCCCAGGAGGGGTGTGACGGCGGCCACAAAGAAATGTGTCTAATGTGAGATAAGGTGGCACCCTTCTGAGGATAATACAGCCTCCCTCTCTCTCTGCCCTTCACATCAAGACAGGGGGGAAAGATGGAGAGTGAGAGAGAGAAAGAGAGACAGAAAGAGAAAATCAAGAACAAAAGAAAAAACAGAAAATACAAACAAAGCACCAACGAAAGAAACACAGATGAGTAAAGGAAGAACAGAAATGAGTAAAAACATCATCTGAATCTGAGCAATTTAAACCATCAGAAATATCTGATAAATCAAATCATCAAAATGTCATTTTAACACTGAACAGAGAATCATTCATCACAACCAATCACACATAAGCAAACACTCTGAAACAAACACTGATTGGACGTCTGTGTGATACACGTGTGAAACAGAGATAAAGAGAGAGAGACAGACAGGGGTGAGAGAGACAGAAAGAGACAGACAGACAGACAGACAGAGGTAAGAGAGAGAGACTGAGATAAAGAGAGAGAGAGACTGAGATAAAGAGAGAGAGAGACTGAGATAAAGAGAGAGAGAGACTGAGATAAAGAGAGAGAGACAGACAGACGGGGTTAAGAGAGAGAGACAGAGATAAAGAGAGAGAGACAGATGGAGAGTGTGAGAGGGAGTGAGATACTGAGCAGAGAATGAAGTGGTGTTTTGACAGTGAACTGATTGATTTCTTGTTAAGTGATATAAATGAACGTTTCTCTTCAGACTGTCCGAGGCTTCAGCAGAGCAGCAACACTACAGAAACTGATCACTCCAACATTAAACACATTCACAATATCTGGACTGTTAACACTCAGAGAAACTGGCCTGAACAGAAACGCTCACTGCTCATGTTGTACAGCCTCTGTTCTGCTGTGCGTCACTCTTTGAAAAAACAGCGTTTCTGAACTGAAGACTGTATCATTTCACTGCAGAAAGAACCAAAAGAAGGAGAAATGAAGGTGAGCCAAAAAATGTCCCCGACTAACACTGAAAAGCGTTTCACACTGAACTCATTTCAATAATATTCCCAATATTACAAACGTCCAGTTCTCTCACTACTTCACTTAATGAGTTTCACAGTCTAGTGAGTGTTATGTGTAAAATCACCTCTGCTCTGCAAAACTTAAAAAAAATGAAATAATATGACTAATGGATTACCTGGTGTCAGAATCTTTAGAGAATAAAGCTTTATAAAGTCATTCATAAAAGTCTGCTTCAGTCAGAATGTCGCACTAGAAGCTAACTGCTCATGTCGACAGCTCACTAGAGTTTGAAACAGTGCCTGTTTTCCTCAACTGAGGAAACAGTGTGTTGTACAACAAAAACAAGATCTGATTAACATTGTCGCCCTGGTCACAAGACTCAGCACTCCCACATTAAACAATTTCACAGTCCAGCAGTCGAACACAACCAGTGTTATCCACACCAACACGTTCTTCATCGTCATCATTATCATCATATTTAGTAACAATTTCACCATCATTAAGTATTATGATGCTATAATGCACCTCAACTGGACACACAACAAAACATTAGAAACACTGCGACAATAACTGTCTCCTCAATCACGGTTTACACAGACAAGTAACAGAACATCCCTCGAGCTGAAGTGTTTTAGTGCGGCCTGTAATACAGAACACACGATATGGAAACATGCAGGAGAGAATAAAGAAATGTTGAATCAACGTTCACAAAACCAAACACCAGCCAATAAAAAGAATCAAGCAAACCAGCAACAAATGTCACTGACTGTGAGTGATGGCTGCTGTGAGGGTGACAGAATATATTGTCAGGTGTGTGTGTCTCATGAAAACTTCACTGACAACACTTATTATCTCCAGCAGCTGTTTCTTCAGAGTAAATAAAGCTGTAACCGAAATGTTAAAAATTCCAGTGGAATTTACTGCTGAAACATACCCTCTGTATGTACAGTATATTTGCTTAATTTACCCCCTTCCCTCCATATAATGTATTAAATTAATTATAAATTACATTTAATTGTAGGAATACACTGCAGAATTCTTTATCGATCAGAATTTAATTTATGATTCTAATAAAAAATGTCCAGAAAGGATCATTTTCACTGGATCTTAATGGTCTAAATTATAACCTGAACAGTTTATTATGAAATGCATCTATAAATATATAAATCTCACAAACAATACTCTCATCTCATAATATCAACTCTGAGGGACAGCATTATAAACTTAATTTAAACCTCTCTGACACACAGCGTACTGGTCTTACAGCTTTTAACAAAACTGTTCATTGAAAGCTTGCTGCTCTGCTGTCTGATCTTCCCTTTAGTCCATGACCAGACAGTGAGAAACATCATGCTCTGTGAAGAACTAGAGGAGCAGATAAAATCATCAGAACATCTGACCGCTAACCTCCCACAGAGGAGAAACTATTCCCACACACAACCTCCAGCGGCCAGCACTGGTGGAAATGACATGTTCCCTAAGGATTCTCCACTGAACATACTGGTTACTGCAGGTGTAGGAAACCAGAGAAATACAGCAACATTTATTGGCAAGAACATCACAGGTCATGATTCTGAGAGACAAAGGCAGCAGGATGCATTAAGAAGAACTCTCTCTATTCCTCTATAAAGCGTGAGTGCACGTTTCACCTCTCTGGGTGTAGAAAATGAGATTTCTCCTCAAGCTGTTGTTATTCATGTGCTGTGTGCTGCTGTTAGGCTGAGGTCTAATGGCTCTGCGCTCTTTGATTCATTACTATGAGGTCAGAGGAAAACACGGGTTTAAAGTTGTTGTTGTTACGTTAATTAAAGCCCGTTACTGCAGTCCACAGTATTCCCAACAGGCTTCATATGAAGGTAAAAGAATTGAATCTGAAACCATTGAGCTGTTGATCACTCCTGACACAGCAGCTGTTTGAAACGCCAGCCAGAAACATGTACAATTACACAATAAAACAACTCACTGTGTGTTTCTCATGAAAATATCATATCTCACCCTAAAATCAAAAGAAAAAACCACCACAATTAATTCTGCATAAAGAAAAATAGAGCTTTTTACATAATTAATTCATGACGATTACACCCATTCCCCCCAAATTCTCATTACTGTAATACAGTTTTTATATTTGCAACAAATAATATTATGAGGATACGGTTTAAATAATGTATCATTATTATTACAATACAATGAGATTTTGTGGGGAAATGATTTAACAATACAAGAACTTAGCAGTACCAATATTTGGCTAATTGAAAAATGGATGAATTAGTAACTGCATATTTGGTCCTCCGATCTTTTCCAAAACGTGTAGAATTTGATCTGGATCATTCTGGTCTTGTAAACTGTCCAATAAATATCTGAAGCTCATATAAATATTCAGGCCTGCATGTCATGTAATGCAGAACATCTCTGCACAATCACAACCCAAAGCTACAATGTTGAGATTTAATATTCCTCATGAAGATCTGATCACAAACTGCCCTTTAATTTCATGGTGAGCGACCCACGATCCAGCGTGTGACCGCCTTCATCAGCCTGGTGTCTGCCTGCCTTCATCAGCCTGGTGTCTGCCTGCCTTCATCAGCACTGATTTATTCATCGCAATACTCATTTTCAAGCCTGAATACACACATATGAATGACTCTTTACATTTTCCAGTGTATTCATTTGTTGCTCTATCCAGCAAATGTGCAGCATAATTGCAGCATCGTTTTGAATAATTATGACTTAGACTCAAACTTACACTGAGATCTAGACAATCTTCCTGTGGTTTCAGAACTAGATACTGTATTTAATAATAATATCTAACACTGAGCGCCTCACTGAGAGCTCAGCTGTGAAATGTTATCATCACATCTGAACATGATGACAGCACCTATTGTTTAAAGTGCACTGAAGTGTACACACAGCGCTGTGATATGTGAACTGTACGGTGATGCAGCGTCAGTAATCACGCCACAGTTCTGAGGCACTGCTGTCTGCTGAGGGTGCGACTAACCGGGACACAACCGGGACAGAACCGGGACCGGTCCGCCGCTCTTACCGCTGCTGGATATGCGCTTCTCCACGGCGTCGCCTCCAGCTGGTCTGAGACCGGCGCTGAGGTGGATGTAGAGTCCCACACAATGTAAACTCCTCACAATCGCTCCAAACGCGCCCATCGCTGCTGCTCGAACCCTCTTCACATCAGGTGCAGATGCGCGGCTTGGTGAGCTCAGTCCAGTGCGGAGGTTCGGCGGCGGTCCTGACCCAGTGAGAGCGGAGCAGCTGCGGGTGTGTGCGGTCGCCACTGACGCGCTCCGAGTCTCCGCGCGGAGAAACTCCGGATCTAACCGACGCGGCGGAGGGACGCGGCGCGGCGCGCGTCAGAGAATCGGGCGGAGTGATCTCACGGAGCGGCTAGTCAGAGTGAAGTTTGGCGCGGTAAGGCGGCAGTGTCGTCATCGCCTGTGGGCGGGTGTGCTATGACGTGTGAAAGGTAAATTGAAGCAGATATATTATTATATTATTATATTATTATTATATTATTATTATATTATTATTATATTGTGAGTGCCCTCATCAGTGCCCTACTGCACACCCGTATGGTAACTGTCTAACACTTACTGTGCGTTACAGTAATATATGTCAATAGTATCACCAAACTTTCATTTGACATTTTTATGATTGTTTCATGCAATTGTTTCTCAGACAGACTACACAATGTAAGTTCCATGTATTCTTTCAGTAACATTCACAGTACAGTAAATGAACATAATCAAACAGGTTCACGGCGTTACCCATGTGACAACATGACTGGATCATGATACCATCATGTAAGTAGGTCAGTTTTGTCTGAGCAGAATTGATCCTTAAAGATATGCAGTGATGGATCCCGACTGACCCACAGAATAAACACGACGGTTCAGCTCCTCTTCCTGCCACCAGCGCAATACTCTGACAGTAAGGTGGGTTAAAAGCACAGGGTTGTCTCTTTATCAGCTGTGAAGAGAAACCTGTAGCACAAAGCTCAACTCAATCACTTGGAAAAGACAATTATTCTGAGCTCTCTGAGCTGTGAAATTGCTGTTGAATCACCGTTAGCGCGCCAGTGTCATAATCACTGATAAGAGATGCGTGCTGGGATATCTGCCCTTCCCGTCAATTCAGATTGCAAATAACCATCCTGGTTTTTAAATGGGTGATTTTGGAGGGGGTGGGGGAGCAGATGTTGCTCTGTGTGAGCTGCTGCAGCTCCACCCACCACAGCAAACCAGCCAGACAAGAGTGATTGGCATGCACTACCGACAAGCACTGCTGTGGTAATGAGTGCGTCCTTGAAGCACGCCAGGCGTTCGCCCTGGTCTGTAGTTACCACTCATTTGCATTTCAAGTTGAATGCATTGGCAGAGGCATCAATAACCTTCTCGCTTGTGCATGCACAGCAGCACACACACACATACACAATTCATTGTATTGTACAATTCAACAGATGGGTAACTGTCGCATCTCGTCTCCTCCTATTGTTGGCATTCCTCTACAGTATTTACACCGCCCTCTTTCTGCAAACCATCTCCCTGGTAACAACGAGAACTACTGGCAATCATTGACCTCCAGAGACGAGGGGAAATACAGAGATCCCACAAATAAAGCCGTGCCTTGCCAATAGAAGCACAGAAGGACAGCCAGAGAATATTTATTATGCCAGAGGCGTCAGCCGTGAGCATGAAAGTGGAGCTCCTCAGAGGACAGGGCCGGTGGATAAACTAAAGAGAACGTGCCGAGAAAGTGTCAGGAAGATAATGACTCTTGGGCACTTGTCCCGGGACTATAGGACAGGAAGTTATCACTCTGCAACAATAAACAGAAATGAGATGCGCTGGGTCTCTGTTGGGCTTTTCTGGTGCATCAAAGCATTAATGCTGCCTAGCCAGAGTTCTGACTTACAGCAAAATGTCTGGTCTACATCACATCATAATCTGATCAAGAACTGCCCGCTTACACAGGAAGACCAAAAACAGTTCATTTCATTTTTAGTAATTTAAATGGTGCAGCAGTCTCTGCAGATAACAAAAACACAAGAAAATTTGTAAAGATGGAATTTTAATCCAAAAGTCATAATTATTTCACAGACAGAGCAGAATAAACAGTTTTGTGGATATCAAATTACTTCATCAGATTGTTTGATGCATTTAATGGGCCACATATTTAAATTATCATAATACTCACATCAATACTGTATTCATCTAGCTCTGCTGCCATAAAGATCACACTTTGTTGATGGCTGAAATAAAACAGTCATCAAATAAATTAACCTTAAAAACATTCTAGGATGTCATTTACAGCCGTCCACAAACCCTGCAGATCAGATGTGAAGTGGTGGTTGCTCAGCTGTGAGGTCAGAGGATGTTCTGTGGCTGTCTGAGACTACAGGCCGGTCTGAAGCACACAATGACCACAGGGACCTCCAGCTGTCAAAGTGTGATAAAGTGGCAGCCCTAATGAAACTGCAGCACTTCATTAGTTTGTGAAACCGCCTTTCTCTTTTCATCAAACCAAGCCGCTTTCATCGAGAGCCACACAGAGATGTTTTTGTTACAATAATAATTTCCTTACATAATGTCTGTTTTAAACTATGGCCTCCAGTGATCATAAATCCCTGTAATGGCCCAATTGGAGAATTCCAAACGATTGATTCGATTTGGCTCTAGAGCTTTAACAATCATTCTCACCTTCAGCTAAAGACTTCAGCTTAAAGTCTGTAAGGAAGGAGAGCTTAGTAAGCAAACTGTCTCTGTACACTAGAGCATTTTCTGGCTGTGCCCCTATATGCACTAAGCCTGTGGAAGCGAGGCAGGAAAAGATGGTCAAATACTGCAGGACTATAAGTAAGGTTTGAGAGAGTTGTAGTGTTCTTCTCCTGCTCAGCAGGCCGGCTGTTAGAGAGAGACTGCAAATCTCCAGCTCAGTGCCACTGGACAAACATCAAATTAATGACCATTAGAACAGCAGCTATATCCTGTAAAGGAAGGGAGTGAGATCAACACAAAACTAACACTCGATGAGCTCCAGAAAATGCCTTCAGTGGGTAAAAATAGAATGTACTTTTCTGGCCACCAACAATCAATGTAACCACTGTCAATATAAAGCAAGTTCTTACATTTTGTAAAAGAATAAAAAACTAATTCTTATTTGGTTGCAGTAACGCACAGCACTGACAAATCATCTTCAATAGAAGAGAAAGATTTAATGTTGAATTAAGACACAAAAACAACAGCATGAGAAAAGGCAATGCAAAGGAGGAAATGTAAGGACGTTTCAGCACAAGAATGTTCATTATATCTAGTGAGACATTATATCTAGTGAAAAGGTACGTATGGGAGCTAGTAAAGAAGTAAACCACAACATAAAGAAAAGCACATTTTAACTGAAGTAAATTGGAGCTGCCCTGGCAGCTTATCAAAAACAAAATGTCTAAAATGAAAAACAGCACATATGAACGATCTGTATCCACACATAGTATCCAGATCCATTTCAAATCTGTTGCTTCAAACTGTAAAATATCAGATTTTATTTCTCTGCTTTCTTAAACAGAAAGATCAAAGTCCATGTAGCATCACCCAGACCTCAAGGGAAGCGTAAAACTATTTACAGAGAACACTGTAATGGACCTCCACTGAATCCTGGCTGGATGTTCAGAAGTTCTCAAGAAGTTCCATAATCCTCTTCTGCTCACTTTCTTTAAATTCTTCACTCTTGCCGTCTCCAATATTTTCAGCATATTCTAAAAAAATGAGAAGAAAGTGGTTGGTTAGTTATTTGGATGAATTTCATGTGCACCACAAGCCCTGCCAAAAAACAACCCGTCCTAATGCTGTCTCAAAGGACAGTGTGCATACTTTAATCCTGGAAAATAAAAAAAAAAAATCAAAGGGAGAATTTGTATCCCTGAAAGTATTTAAAAAAAATTAGTCACACATCCCTTGACTGCCCACCAGAGTTTGTTCTCAATTCCCTCTTCACGTACAAGCTGAGGAGAAAAAACGAGGCTGATTTAGAAACGCTGCAGTCTGAACAGTCTTGGGTTTGAGGTACAGGGATTTAAGAAGTACCCTCCCTTAAACAGACAGAAAGCTTTAAGAGCAGAGAGCGTTTGATGTGCGCCTTTGAAAGTGTGTCTCTGACTCAGATCAAATAGGGCGTTTTGATTGAGATCCGGCTATTTCAGGACACTCCAGTTTCCTGTAACCTGCAGCAAGCTGCAACTGAGCCCAAGAACTCAAAGAGCTACAGATATTTACAACATATGCTTAGAAAAAGACTTTAATGAGCGTTTTGGACCAGTGAGATCAGGCCATCAGGAAATCAAGACTCCTTGACAAATGGAGCTGGACGTATAAGAGATGTTTTACAATATTCCTAATGTTTATCATTAAGGTAATTTAATGTGGATGAGTCAAAGATTTATTTATTTATTAAAAGAATGAATGACTTCATTTGTGGATGAGCTCATTTTATGTGATTCGTGTCAATACTCTATTAAGTTGTATAAAACAGTCATGCTACAGTATTAGCCCTGACACACGCTGCACACACCTCCAGTCTGGACTGTCTCCACTGCATCATCTCTGATTAAACTCTTCATTACAACTGATGTTCTTGATTAATCAGTTTAACAGGTCATCACAAAACAATCAGAGAAACACACCCACAAAGACAAAGCTAACAAGAAGGTCATTAATGTTCTCCAATATTACCATGTTTCTTTGATACAGGAAATCCTTTGACATCTGTTATGTGTTGTTTGTGTGAGGGTAAATAAATGTTAAGACTGTGTGTGTCTGTGTGTTTCAGTATATGGCAGGCGTGGAAAGGTAGACATGCTCTTGGATTAGTTTCTAAGCCCTGCTGAAGCCCAGGGACAGAGGATCAAACCCGGCCAAAAATAAATAAATAAATCCATAAGATGATTTTAAAGAAAAAGCAAAGTGCCGCACTGAAACATGAGCCTGAGGGCTGGAGAAAGTGTCTGCAGTAACACAGGGAGGATTGGGGGTGTCTGCATGCTGGATGATTGGAGGGGGATTATACATTATGAGCTCCAAGATGCTGAAAACTTCAGCCCACTACAGAGACGCTCCCTACTGCCAGCAGAACACAGAGCTGAAGGTCACAGAAAAACAGAATGACACACTACTGTACTGTGACTCACAGAGTGCGGCCCTGCAGTGCTGAGGGTTCTGTAGGCATTTTCATTTCTGAATGTCTGCAGTAAGACAAACGCAGCAGTTGAATCCCTGTTTTGACAGTGATTTCTGTGTGGTAGTGCAGGTCCAGAATGGACCTCAATCTTACATCTGTAGCAAGTGGGTCAGAAACTAGAGCTTCATTCCAAAACACAGCAAATTGCCCACATCACAGTTACGTTCCCAAAAGGTAATCAAGTCCAAACTGTGTGCAGCAAAACTCACTGCATTCACCGCATTTACTTCATGTTTTATTGTATTACAGCTTTAAATCACAACGGATTTAATTTAGCTTGCTTCACATTAATAAACAGATACAAAAACCAATTAAGATGCATTTAAGGGAATTTCTCACACTTTTTAGCTGTACTGGTTACGGCTTTAAATGCAATTACATACAATTCCCAGTTGTTCTTTGATCTGTAAGCAGAGGAAAATGCAAATGCAATATCAGCCAAATCAGAAAGCAAACTGCGATCCCTTTGTTTTCGTCTTCCATGCGATTGCATTTACTACTGCGCCAGCACATTTACAAAAGCATGTGAGACCTGCGGGCGCGGCACCCTGGCAGAACGGCACAGGTCTGACATGGTCACAGCTGCTGCTGAGGCCAGGTGAAAATTTCAATTCCTCGCCCCAGTCACAGTGGCCCTGTGGGGGTCGAGGTCCTCCCCACACCAGCTGCTGAGAGAGAGATCCAGACCCACAGCTCACATTAGACCAATCACACGTCCTCTACACACCACAGGACTGGCCCATCTGTCACCACACTGTGGAATCAGACAGGAAGCCTAAGCGAGACAATCAAATATGACAAATCCCAAATATTTGGATTTTCGAATAAAATCTCTGTATAATGATTTCTCTTTCACAGTGATCACCTATATAAACATCTACATTTACAGCCTGTTCAAGAATAATAACTATGAGAATAACAATAGCTATGTTACTGTCCACACCAACCGACAGTAACGTGTATTATGCTGATGCGCTGCAGTAAATGCGCTAGCCTTTTTAATTTCATCAGCTGAAAAAAAATCATTCTAAAAGTCCTCATATCAAATAAAAAAAATATCAAAGCTGAAAACATCAAAATATCAAATCTGCTTTTTGCCAACAAAAATGCATTTCACTCTGAGTAATCTGAAACACTAAACAAAAAATACCACCACCACAAAAATATCCTGTTAAGGCGTCACCCGAGTGAGAATTGCCACTGGTGCCCCTTTCAAAAAAACAGTACAACAAAGATTTCAATCAGACATGGACCAATACAGAATGTTCTCAACTGGTGACTCACAAGCCAAGAACCCAAACAAACATTGCAGGTCTGCTCAGTGCACAGCAGAGAAAACATCGCTCAATGATCAGCTTTAAAAGGGAGAAAACACTTCACAGACTTTAAAGGCTTTGCGTCCAATCACTGGTTAATTCTGGCGCTAATTTTCGGCTAATTATTCTGTCACTTGATAGAAGCTATTTAAATGTCCTTATGCTTGATAACCATGAACAAAACTGCACACGACAAAAAAAATACTAACCAGACCACATTAAACTCAGCTTAAACTAGCTTAACACATAGGTCATGCTTACATGAGCAACTACTATATAAAAATGTTGATATTTGTATATCGCGATATTAATAAATGACCAATAATAAAGATATTATTACATTTTCATCTTTGATCTGAAGGATATTTGTGTGAAGCTTGTACAGTAAACAACCTGTCTGTGTACAGTTGTGATGTGCAGCAGATTACTGCAGCAGAATGTGTTTAAACCATTCGCTGTGCAGGTCTGATGTACTGAAGTGAAGTACTGAAGTAGAAACGGCTCACACGTGCCACTTCTTACCAAGTCACCATTAGCTCACATTAATGGTGCTCCTGTAAAGAGCAACACCCTCGGCTGCCCTCTCCAAACGAGCAGGACAGGAAACAGCACCGTTTGTTCTTAACCTTTCTAGCCATCCGCTCTCATCTCCAACAGCAGCGACAGCAGAGTTCAACCAACATCCTCCTGCTGATGAATCATTTATGATCACACAACACAGAGCAGCAAGTGCACAGCTTAACAAGCTGACGCTTTCTGAGGACAAAGAGCAGAAAGAACAGCCTTTGTGCTTCTGAATCATGCTTTCTGCAAGTGTCTACAACAGCAACACGCTTCACACAACATCCACCAATCAGACACCATTTTCCAAACTACAGCTGAGCAATACAGCTAAAAAACAAGATCTCTTCTCCATATCTCTAATTATGTGTTTGCTCTAAATGGCTTCTCATTATTTCAATAAAACATGCATCGATTCCAATTACTGAACTAATCTGCTACGTATCAACACAGTCTTTAGTGGCTGAAGAAAAACCAATGCACTGTCTGTGCTCATACATGTGTTTATATCATCAGCTAACTGCTAACTGTCCTGTGCTCTGTCTCACTAGAGTTCTTCCTGTGAGAAATATCAGCTGAAGTATGAAAGAATGAGAGAGAAAGAGATGTCAAGACTTAATCAAGCTGCTCTGGGCAGAAAGTGGGTGAGAGAAGGAATGGAAGTATGGAGGGATGAGAGTGAAATATTCAGCAGCACGGAGAGGGGAGCAAAGCTTTTGGTGTAGGAGCAGAATCTGCCCCAAAGCTCTGCTGAAGGCCTACAGATGTATGGGTTCCTGCTTTACACACTGCAGCTGATTCTCTGGACTGAAATGTTTTTACACTGTGCTGTCAGGAATATGGTCAGTAAATGACACAGAAATGAAAGGGCTGTGGTTTGGAAATATTGACATTATTGGCAATTAACAGAGCCAATATTTACTCGTTTGCTATCAGTGCCTAAATATTCATGTTCATATATTTGAGTGAATACTGAGTAAATATTTTTTGTAATAATTTTATCCAGCATTACTTTTTGCATCACATCTACACTTTTACCTCTCATAATATGACAAACAGCTTTGATGGATCCTCCTCTGAGATTAAGAATCTGATGGACCCGCTGCTGTAACTATAGAAACAGACACCGTTCAGCATGTACAATAAAACTTCAGGTTCACTCACACGTTCTCTGACTGACTGTGTGAGGGTCACGTGTGTGTACCTGTGGAACACCCGCGCTGCACATCTCCACCATGATGTAACAGATGAGCTGAAGAACGAAGAGCCCAGCGTCCAGTCTGCGCAGATAAAACTCATCATCCATCGTGTCATCGATAATCTCACCCCGACGCACCATATCCTGAAACACATACATCACCATCACAAATCATCACACTTCAGTACTTTTTCTTTTCTATTTGGTTGGAACTTACCAAAAGTTAAGAAAAACAAATAATGATAATATTATAAATGCATTAATGATATATCTAGCATCACTACACAAACAACTTCACATTATATAACACTTAAGTGTTGTATTAACCCAAGATTTCTCATACAATCCTTCATCACTTACAGATGTAAAAATCATTAGCAGTCCTGCATTACATTACCAGTGTGTTGCTTCTGTTTCAGAGGCTCTGCATGTAGAGGCTGGGCCAGTGAGCTGATCTCAGATCAGTATGAAAGGGTTAGTTGTACTCAAAGCTTTCAGCTTTTCGAGAGCTCACTGCCAAATCTAAAGGGAAGTGGACGCTTGCCATTTGTTGAGCGCAATAACTGCAGCGATTGACGCTGGGCTCTCTCCAGGGGTTCAAACCTTTCAGAGCATAAAATGCTGGCAAGCACATGAACATGCGTGCATGCGCGCTGTGCTGAGCAGAGAGACACAAAGGGAAGCGCAGAAACAGCTGCTGCAGACTGAACCTGCACAGGGCGTGATGAGCTGTGTTCAGAGACACAGAACAGACTCAATGACATGAGCGTGACTCTGATCCACTGCTTCATGTGAGCCACATCCTGACTAATGAAGACAATAGATTTCAGCAAAACTATAATTATGGGTCCACATGAAACATCATTCACAAACCGTTTCACTTCCCTAATGACATAATAATAAAAGAACAAGAATTCTGACTTATTGTTTCCAGCACATTCAACAAACGTCTTCGCCTCTGAAATATTATGCAAGGTAAAAACAGTAATGTGCATTAGAAAACAATGAACAGAGTCCATGTTGATTTCATGCTTCTCTAAAAATGTTTAGCATATTCAGTTTGTGAATATTGTATAAATGCACTTCATCAGATTTCTGGCAGATTTTAAACACAATGTCAGCCCTGCAGAGAATCAAGTGTGCGTGGTCAGCACTGTTCACAGATCAGCCTGAATCTCGGCATTATTTCAGCCTCATCTCAGCAGCTCACTCACATCCCCACAAACAACGCGCGGGTGAGCGTGCGTCGGTGGCGGCACTCCGAGGCGTTTTAAACGAGGGCTGCGACACGCTGTCACCGCGCTCGCGGCGCGCGCGACGCGGGTGCGTCTGACGCGGGTTCTGCAAACAAGAGGAGGTCATTACAACACTGTAATGACCGTAATCTGCACATGAAGCGTCATCAGACGACAATCATTTCTGTGAATACCTGCCTATATCAAACAAACATAAACATCACTATATTAAAGAGCTGATATTAATATAGATATTTATACAGCATTAAACACAATCAGCAGGAGTCTGCATCAGTGCCCACATCACATCCTCCAAAATCCAACAGACAGAACAATATTCCTCCAGAACAAAGAGAGCATCATCCCTCACACACCTCGCTGATGAAATTCAGTTACGTAAAGTTGTAAACAACTGGAAAATGAATAGTAATCATTCATTAATATTTGCCATCTAATCATCTCTACATTAATTAACTCGGCGGAGAACCAACAACTTATAAAACAAATTGTTTCAGTTATATCATCTGATTGTATGAAACATTTCGAGCTGTTGTAACTCACAATGTTAATAAACGATATTTCATCACCATGTTGCTCTGCAACAATAAACAGCCAACAGTCAGACTGCTGAACTGTGTTACGTGGTAGAAGAACAGTTTAGGGTGTTTGCTAACATCACTGTTATCATTGCTCAGTTAACACGAGCGCCTGCCTGTCTGTTGTCACACTGAGTGTTCACCACGTAACTACATTCACATGTAGTAACACCGACATGATCGCAGGAGACAAATTAAAACTCTCTCACTTGCCCACTGTCACAAATCTTAAAACTGTTACGATGAGCTGAGGAGAAACAACACAGTTTTGAAGTTATTTTTGGGTTACAGCTTCACAGACTTCAGAGTTTGCAGGGGCTGATGGGAAACGGACAGCAGTGTGATGTTTAACAGCATTTAGTTGTAGAAGGTGAGCAGTCCACAAGAACATCTGACCTGCAGGTGATGTTTTATCTTCTTATACATATCTGCCCTCACAGAGGAGATACTGCCAATCAAGTGTGTGTGAGTGTGTGTGAGTGTGTGTGTAGTGTGTGTGAGTGTGTGTGAGTGTGTGTGGTGTGTGTGTGTGTGTGAGTGTGTGTGGTGTGAGTGTGTGTGTCTTACGTGCTTCTCCCCTTCAATCCTCTTGTCTGCGAGCTGCACGGCTTCCAGGTACTTAAAATGCAGCTCCATGAGTCTGTCAACCTGCAGGAGAAGAAACGCAGGCGGATAAATGCGTTACATATGCTTCTAGAAATCCACACACACACACAGGCACACACACGCACATATACTCACAGCAGAGAGACAGAAAACGCACACACAGGCACACACAGGCACACACACACAGCACACACACGCACATATACTCACAGCAGAGAGACAGAAAACACACACACACTTGAGCATTTGTGCTCTGGGACACTAATTCACACTATGTAAATTATTTCTTAGTTGTCAATTTAACAAGTTAATTTAAGTGATTATTTAACAAAAATACAATTTAAACTAAAGAAAATAAATCTTGGCCCCTGACCTGTGACTAAATTGTTTAATAAGAGATTTTCCTGTAAAAGCAATTAAAGCTTGAAGCTCCACTTTCACATCTGCAGTCAGTACAAGCCCTCACTTGCTGCAGACAGCCTGCTTTTACCTCAACACTCGTCTTAAAAACAGCACTCTTACCACCAGACGTGATGCAGGAGCCAAATGTGAACACAGACTGACATTTTAAACAATAAATCACAGACGGGGTGCGAGAACATGATCACAACACGACTCACAAACTCCATTAAAACAATTACTGTCTACTGAAAACAACAAACAATATACAGACCTCTAAAGCCACGCTTTACATTGTCTGTTCATATAATGTCAATAAATGATCTTCATTTACTCAGATAATATCTTAGAATCTCTCTTGGTGAAAATTTTCATGTACGTGATTTATTCTATTAATTAATTAATCTGCATACACTGTAATGTAAATAATTAAACATTGTAATTGATTGCTAGCCCTATTCCTCACATCAACCTGTGAATGCACATTTCTCACTAAATACATATCAGACTATTGAAAATAAAGACTTGAAAATAATTGTGTATAAATAATCATTTCAGTTTGTTTACAATAATGACCTTATGACTAGTGTGGTCCTAAATGATGTCTCTAGGATCTGTTTTATATGCAGTTATCTCATCTGCCTCCAGACTCTCTCTGAACACTCGCTCGTCGTCTCGCTCGCTGTTTTTAGCAGCACAGATTAATGAAGTGTAGCGTCAGCTCTCTTATTTTTACCTTCTCACAGTCGTTCTCTGTGAACTTGCTTAGAAGACGACTTCTCTGCTGTCCCTTCAGGTTCCTCAGCATGGAGGCGATGATGGAGCAAACATGCTCTGAGGGAGGAACAGAAATGCTTTACTGGCCTCATTTTAAACCTTCATGTCACTCGCTCACATTAAATAAAGGAAAACAGCAGCTCTAAGGAGGAGGAGACAAAGACACAGCAATGTGATTTTCTACACCAAACACACACAAACAATGAAGTCTGAACACAGACCCCGGTGAGATTACACGTCTGCAAGTTCTCCTTCACTTCTCAAAGCAGCTCCAAACTTTCTCTTGTAGCTGTCAGAGTTTTCTGTGGATTTTTGTCACTTCCTGATCAAACTGCTGCAGCAATGACAAAATCCTTCATTTCAACACCTCAGAGAATATGAAGCACAGAAGAGACACAAACCTCAATGTAAGTTTGACAGTAATTCTTCCCTCAAGCTGCTCCAATGTTCAATAAATAAGTACATTTATAAACCACAATAAGTCTAATAATTCTCTTTCATTTAAATGCAGCTCATTCAATCAGAAGATACAAGCGGAATGAAAAGTGTGTAGAGAAAGATAAAACTGATAATTCATTTGAAAGATTTAAAAGCAAAAGAAGTTTAATGTTGAGAGGTTGTGATTGTGTCTGATAAGAGCTGCTGATGAAAACTGCTGGATGTCTAAAAGCTTTAATGAATGAGGAGAGCATGAAAGAGTCGCCTGCCGCTGTCAACTACACAAACACATTAATGAAGAACCATTAGAGCAGAGAAAACCACACACACACAGAACTCCCCCTGTACAGCACAAGACAAACTTCAAAACATACTTATGGAGCTTTAGCAAATGTGCACTCCATACGGGACACAAGGGTTGCAAAACTGAGGAATTCCAGTTTCCAGCACTGCCTGCTGCTAGAAAAATAATTTCACATATGTACAATAGTGGGTTTAATTTAGTCTATAATCAGCCCTCTAACCTGACGAATGCATTTAATTGTCAACATGATGAACACGCTATATGAAGACAGACTCAGGCTAACTCTCTTCTGCTGGTACTTCAGATCAGCTCCACACTTCAGACTCATCACTGAGTATTTGAGGACGCTTCTGTCTCTACTGTAACCACCCAGTTGTATGATGATATAAAGAAATATTTCGCTGCTATCTGGTACAAGCTCTCACAAGCTGTAATCAGTCGGCCTTGAGAAAACCATTTAATTTGTCCTCGTCTCTCACGGGCTCTGAATACAGATGCCATGAGTTTAAACAGCAGTCCACTCGCATCTCTTAACAAACACATCACGTGCGTTAATCTTGACGCTTCCTCAGGAAGCGCTCGGTCAGCGCGACGATGTCGCAGGTCTTCAGCGCAGCCCTCAGAGAAGAGAAAGTGAAACATTATTAGCAGTGGTATAAAGTGTCTGAGGTGAGGAATACAGCCACAGGGACAGAGAGAGAAGACAGGCTAGAGGTCTGAGATAACAGCCTTATCTCCCAGCTCTGCCCCGGGAAAGCTTTTGTCATCATTATACACGGCAAAGACTCGACTACCCAACACATTACTCTGGGTCGCCATGGCAACGGCAAGAAAGTCCACTGGCTGCCAGGTCGTAAACGCAGCAGGGCGGCCAACAGGGGGCAGTAATCTGTGTGTCTGGTGTACATCCCAAATGACATTTCTGCACCCTTGAAGGGCACTGCATAAGAGAGGGGTTCTAAACACAAAAAGGCCCCTCTACAAGGCTATTATTAAAGGGTACATAAAGCTGTGCTTATGAGAGTGCTTACTTCAACATCCCCTCCACTTAAGAGCATTACGCTTCAGAGTGAATAGGGCATGTGACTTACTCTGCCCTTAAAAGAACCCTTATGTTTCTGCAGTTCATCTGCAGTGACAAACCAAAGGAGGTTTGTTACCAATTGTTGAAGAAAAGCCCCAAAACAAAGAGGATTATCACATTATCAACAACATCTGCAGGAAAGGAACTGCTAATTTTCAATAATGAATCCTTTAGCAAAACCTCTGAGACGAGAAGAACAATGATTCCATTCCAAGTTTCATTTCAAACAGAAGAATTAACCGCGCTCTGGAGATCAGAGCAATTACATGAGCGCTTTTGATCCAATTTAGTAAAGCACTTACCGCAATTATTACGTGTCCGGTAGAGATTAAAAAGCTGTTAAAAGACAATCATTAGAAATAAATGATCTGCTGCGCCTCCCTCTACCATCAGTTCAAATCACATTTTGGCAATCTCGAGTCACCACTGAGATGACGAGGCGAACAGTCTCAAAGGTCGTCTTACGTCCCTGGTCAGATCTCATATTACCTTGTGTAACAGAAGATATTTAGTCGAACCACTGGAGTCATTTAGTCTAAAACAGCCCAGAATCCCCTGCGCTGACTAATCAGAGACCAGCCAGTCAGAACGACAGTCATTAACCAACTCAACTGTACAGACGTTTGTGCCGATATCAACTACAGTGAATATACAGACAACACATGCGACAAGACCTTCTAACAACAACAAATTATAACATTACATAATCTTAACAGATCAACAATCAATATGTATCTTTTAATAAAAGCATCATAACATATTTGATTGTAATTTTTTAATTTACACAATGATTTGTTAAGCATTATATAGAGTATAATGTGTGCCACTGTCATATTTGTGAACCAAAACAAAAAAAATCCTTTCTCACAGGAAATTAAATGAAAGAAAATTGTAAAAATATTTTACAACATTTCAAATATTACAAAGATGTCAATTCTGTATTTATTCACCAGTAAATAATGACTGACATTTGCTTTTAAATGAAAAAGAAACTACAGAAGCAGTCTGTTTTCTGGGACACACACAGTCTCTCTCTAGTTAAACAGAAAATGGCTGAACCATATTTCAGATTAGAGTTTTACTGGGCAAGTCTAAACCAATAAAATTGGCAGATGTATACTTCAGTGACAGAGGAGAGTTTAAAGATCACAGTAACTGCGAGACAAACATTCAGTGTGTTGCGACACTGTGAAACTTCTTTTCACTCCCACCAGTGTTAACGCATCATTAGCTAAAACTTATCCTGACAATCTCTCTCACATTTCTCAACTCAACGACATGTAATTATTCTGCTGCAGCAGATCCAGAAAGCGGCACGTCTCGTCACGCTGTTCCGCTCAAGCTTAAACCAGCACAAGATTACCGTCTGCGTCTTTCTCTCTGTCTGTCAGGGCTGTTTACCTGCAGACAGTCTGTTTTAAGTTCTTTACACAAAGAACAACGCAGCACAACCGCAGTCTGTGTACAAAACTCTTGTGTAAGTTCTAACAAAACTTTTCTCTAGTTCTTCAGTGTTTCTGTAGCTATTATTACTCAACCAAAGACATTGAACACAAGACAATGAGACAAAACACAGTATCTCTCTTCTCTGTAAATCATTCTTCTCTGTTACATTCACAAACAGAAAGAGATTTTCCTTATTAACTAATAACAAATGCAAGCGTGTGGCCGCTCGTCACAGTGGATTTCGGAGGAGATTTTACAGTAATCCGAATGAACTTCCACAATCAGGCACAAGAGTTCAGCTGTTTAATACCTCAAACTCTTAGTCGTGAAAGCTGATAATTAATTAATCTGTTTAACAGCGTCTTCATAAAGACTCGTTTCTCCACACACACACTCAGGAATTAAGAAGCTAACGAGGACGACTGATTGATGGTTGTGTAATCTCACAGGAACCATCCTTCACACGACCACGTCAGAATACATCCACGGTTCTTAAGACAACAAACAATCCGTTTTAAGAAACACTAAGAAAAATGTTTTTGTTTTTAAGCTGCAACTGTTGAGGACAAATTTGCTGAGGTCCAACAAATGAAATTTAACAGAAAAATGTGACACAACGACAAAAAGTGAAACAATGTGACACACTGACCGCCTTTCAGACCCTGTTCTTTTTGTAGAAAGCTGTAAGTACTTTTCTGAGGCTGATTTTCATAGTTCCTGTGTGAGACTGAGCAGTGCTGCAGGTTAATGAATTCTGCCACCCCGATGAATGTACAGATGTCAGATCACATTTTCACCACACCTGACTGAACACTGACATCTGAGAGTTAAACTGTCTCTGATGCTCAACCCCTGAACACTGTCAGAGCCCAAACTCACTCGTGCTCTGACAGGTGCCCGGCAGACACCATCCCCATCTCTCTCTCGGCCTCTCACTCTCGCACTCTCGGCCTCTCACTCTCGGTCCCTCACTCTCGGCCCCTCACTCTCGGCCCCTCACTCTCGGCCCCTCACTCTCGGCCCCTCACTCTCGGCCCCTCACTCTCGGTCCCTCACTCTCGGTCCCTCACTCTCTCACTCTCGGCCCTCACTCTCTCACTCTCGGCCCCTCACTCTCTCACTCTGCCTCTCTCTCCATTTCATTGCACACATCCATTTGAACAGTATGGAAGATAAGAATTCATGTGTACATTGTAAATAGTAGGCTAAGATTCTCTAGAGTCGTGCATGGTGTATAAATGGCCTAATGTGCTCTCTCTCTCTCATTCTAGGGCTTTAATAAGCATTAAGAATTAAGGATGGTGTGAGGAGGCGCAGTGGCACAACAATAACACCAGCAGGACAGTTTTACTCCCTGTGGAATAAACACAGACTGAACTGTAAATAATGGCAGAGAGAAAGACATTACTGTGATATTACACGCCTCTGTGTGTGCGTGTGCTTCCTGCTAATTGAGCAACACTGCCAAACTAAATCCATTTTTAAGAGAATAACTGTGCTGAAAAATATTAAATTGCAGGCAAAGCACAGAACATATGAGGGGAAGAAAGAGCTATTTTTAAACTTGCCTGAAACAGAACAGAACATTCTGCTGGAGTCTCCAGGTGAAAGTAAAAACACTTCATCTGAGATTAAAAGTTGAATTGTTTTTTATTTAACCCTATTTAAAGTCATAATAAAATGTCTTATTCTTAATGGGCTTATTGTGCATGATTCATAAATAGACCATTTAAAAAAAATCAGCAAAGTTTTTTTTTCTGCTGGCAAAAAGCAAAATTAAGAACATTTTGTGAAGAAAATGTGGCATTAGCCACACAAACCAAAATTAGCCTCACATTCACAGTTAAACATTTTCTTAGTATAATGTGCTCCCTGGGAATCAAACCCACAACTTTTTGCACTGCTAACGCAATGCTCTACCACTGAGCTATAGGAGAACCACACACATCCACCAATCACAAACAGCACACATCACACGCAGGAATACACGAGTTATGGGTTTACACAAACCTTCATGCTCCTTGTCTGATATTCCAACTTTCCTCATCTTCTTCGGTGTCTTCATAAACAGAGGGAATATGGTTCTGAGGCCCAGGATGTCCACAAACTTGTGACAGTTATCAGACCCCTCCGGACCGATCATTCCATAGTCCAGAACCTTCAGTGCACTGACCCGAGACATCTTCTTCTCCCTGGACAGACACAGTGATGAAGAATAAAACACACACAGCTCTTTCTTTATTTTAGAAAAGAGAAAATTATCGATTATCCACAAAGCCTCTGTCCTGTTCTCTCGAGAGATTAATTTCATCTGACATATGACAGCTTTTTCTGGACTCAAAGACAAGTTTAAAAAGATTTACTGTTTGTGTTTACATCAGTTTTCTGTTTGGTTTAGAGTGTATAAGCAGAGATGCAGGAGAGAGGAGTGGACAGACAGCTGACACTTTCTGACACACTCAGGGGAAATGCTGCTATCTGTAACTCTGACAGTAACTCATCCATCAATCACAAACAACACACATCACATGCAGGAATACATTACAGATGTTAAAGGTGGAGAGGTAGAAAATATATGGGAAAAAGGTCATAAAAAGTAGAACAAATAGAAAAAAATAAAATAGATTAATTAAAAAACTCAAGTCAAAATACTGAGCTAAAGGTTTTAAACTAATCTTTTCTGGAGTGTGAAACACTTAGTTAACACTATATCAACATGAATCTTTCTGGTGCATCGCTATTAAAAGAATTAAAGGTCTGCATGATTTAGAAGAGCGTAATGAAATACTAATGAAATACTGACTCAGCCCAAATAAACCACGATTATCACTCCGGTCGTGTGTTTTAACTTTACACTGAACCATGAGTTAATATACAATAAAGACACTGAGAAGAACCTACATAAAAAAGAAGAAATCGCTCCACCAATCAGAGACAGACCTGAGCATGAGGTTCATGAGCTGAAGCCCCTCCCCCTTCAGGAAACGATCACGATTGGCAGGAAGCATTAGGCAGGAGCAGAGGCCATCAAACAAGTTCTCCATCATTTCCTGCTCTTCTGCTGTGGATGGATTATGACGTTTAAACACCTGTGATGAAAATGTGAATAGATTCGATCTCAATTCATTTACATATAGCTTTAGAAGACCATTTAAATGTTTGCATTGCAACAATATTGTCATGTGACAATAGCCGATATTTTAAGGCAGGCAGTCAGCAATATATGTCCTCAGATACAGTCTACTGGCCACATTTTGAGGCTGCGTTACATGTGTCCTGAATGCAATCCCATAATGCACTGCAACAAGCTCTGTGCAATTCTAAATATATAATTCAACAGCAAAACAGCAGCATATCTTTAAAAAGCATATCTTTGAGAGTGCTGTTAGAGCGAAGGTTTCTGTCCATGTGCAGAATTCCAGTCTTTCACTTTTGAGGTTCCATCTCAGTTAACGCTGCATTAGAAGACAGCTGCCTCTGAAAGCAGCAGACAGCAGGACAGCACACTAGAGTCTGAGAGAGCGTGAGATAAGCACAGAGACAATGTCTTACTGAGAGCTGCTGCAGAAGAACATCAATACCGTCCATTTCTCCCAACAGCTCCCTGGTTTCTGTGAGCGAGAGACAGAGAGAGACAAGATGATCAATGTTAGAGCTCAGGGTGCTAATAATGAAAGAGACAGAGAGCGAGAGAGAGATCTGGTATTGAGATGAGAGGACCAGACCAAGAGAAAGATTTACACACCAGCACAAGAATAATACCCACAACATACACAGATCACAGAGTCTGAAACACATCACTTATGTAGCACAGACTGAGTCCAGCTGTAATTCTTCTCATGCTAAAGATATATTCACAAAAACTCCAAACCAGCTGCTGATGAAATGTTGAAACTCTGATCATTCACACACTTCTGCAGTTCCACCTAAAGCAGCTCCACTGACAACTGCCTATGTAAAACACTAGTGTCAAACATGTGATCCCAATGTGAGTTCTATCTTATTAGTCTTCCCCCAAAAAACAAACTTATTCTGTCATTGGACAAACAGGTTCATAAGAAGGCATTCTGAGTGTTTTGTTAATTGCTGAAAATATTCACTCTTGGTAGGAACAGACATTTCTATGAGGTTCTTCCATATTGTCAATGAGTCTCGAATTATTCACAATTTTAAAGCTGCAATCCATCTTTTTTTTTTGGTTGAAAATGAATACAAATCTGGTATACAGTACATAACATATCAGTGTTTAAAACTGTCTTCTTATCTTACCCCCACTCACAACAGTAAGTTTATAATGTTATTACATTAACCTGTAATTATGTTTCAAAAAGTTATAACCCCAAATCAGAAAAAGTAGGGACAGTATGGAAAACACAAATAAAAAAAGAAAGTAGTGATTTCTAAATTTACTTTGACTTGTATTTCATTGCAGACAATACAACAGCACATTATTTAATGTGTTCCTCATGATTTGTATTGTTTTTTTCTTCAAAAAAAAAAAAGTTTTGGTTTTTGCAACACATTTCAATAAAAGTTGGAACAGTAAAGCATTTACCACTTTGTAATGTTGCCATTCCTTTTCACAACACTTAAGACATTTAGGGACTGAAGACACCAAGTGAAGAAGTGTTTCAGGTGTAATTTTGCCCCATTCTTGCTGCAAACAAGTCTTAAGGTGGGCAACAGTACGGGGTCTCCGTTGTTGCATTTTGCGCTTCAAAATGCGCCACACATTCTCTATTGGAGACAGGTCGGGACTGCAGGCAGGCCAGTCAAGTACCTGTATCCTCTTCCTCCACGGCCAGGACTTTGTAATGTGCAGAATGTGGTTTTGCATTATCTTGTTGAAATATGCATGGACGTCCCTGGAAAAGATGTCTTCTTGAAGGCAGCATATTGTGCTCCAAAATCTCTATGTACTTTTCAGCATTAATGGTGCCATCACAGAAGTGCAAGTTGCCTTTACCAAGGGCACTGACACAACCCCATATCATGACAGACCCTGGCTTTTGGACTTATTGCTGGTAACAGTCTGGATGATCCTTTTCTTCTTTGGTCCGGAGCACACGGCGTCCATTTCTCCCAAAAAATACCTGAAATACTGATTCATCTGACCACAGTACATGTTTCCACTGTGTGATGGTCCATCCCAGATGCCTCCGAGCCCAGAGAAGTTGACGGCGCTTCTGGACATTGTTAACATAGGGCTTCCTTTTGGCACAGTACAGTTTTAACTGGCATTTGTGGATGTAACTACATATTGTGGTACTTGACAAAGGTTTGCCAAAGTAGCCCTGAGCCCATGTGGTGATATTGCTGTTCCAACTTTTATTGAAATGTGTTGCAAGAACCAAAATAGGAATTTTGTTTTTTTTTGAAGAAAAAACAATAAAAATCATGAGGAACACATTAAATAATGTGCTGTTGTATTGTCTGCAATGAAATACAAGTCAAAGTAAATTTAAAAAAAGAAAGCAATGTTTTTTATTTGTGTTTTCCATACTGTCCCTACTTTTTCTGATTTGGGGTTGTATAAAATAGTGAATCACAGTTTATTCCTGTGAACTTACTGTCATTGTTTTGCAGCAGGATGGCCAGTATTTCACTGCAGTACAGCTTATTAGCATCAAAAGGCATCTTAACCTGTTCGGAAAACAAGAATCGGACACTTTCAGCAGCTCTGCCAGCAGCGTCTCTTTCTGTCTGGGTTTGTGTTGTAACTGCTGAATTCATCAGCAGAACATTGAGACTCAAAGTGCAGCAGCACAAAGTCTTTATTCCTGCAGCTAGTGTTAAATCCGAGGAGAATTTCTCCTCACGTACTGAAAAATGCCAAATTAATGACACTTCTTCTGATAAACTCTAATTCAGCTCGTAAAATGCTCGAGTTAAACCTTAATTATAACACAGCTGACTAATACAGCCAACTTCACACAACTCACATTAATGTTCCAACACTGCAGAGAGAAACGTTATTTAAATCTACTGCTTCACTAAATGAACACTGTAAGAAAGACACTGTAGATGAACTTCTTGAGGTTTAACACTGTCCAGTTTTAGATCTGAAAAAACAAAAACAATAACTTACCTTAATTCTCTTCAACAACCACTGCATCAAACCCTGCTGAGCTGCTTCTGTGCACAGACCGGGCCGAAACTCTGCCATGTTCTCAATCACAGCTGAGAGAGACAGAGAGAGACAGACAGAGAGAGACAGACAGAGAGAGACAGACAGAGAGAGAGAGACAGAGAGAGAGAGACAGAGAGAGAGAGACAGAGAGAGACAGAGAGAGAGACAGACAGAGAGAGAGACAGACAGAGAGAGACAGACAGAGAGAGAGAGACAGACAGAGAGAGAGAGACAGACAGAGAGAGAGAGACAGAGAGAGAGAGAGAGACAGAGAGAGAGAGACAGACAGAGAGAGAGAGACAGACAGAGAGAGACAGACAGAGAGAGACAGACAGAGTTTACACCAAGCTTGTCATATACACTTCATAAATTGAAGCATTTTGTCTGCTTCATCATCTAGTTGCCATGATGACTGATGTAGACGAACTTTGTTGAAATCAGATCTCACAACACATCCCATAATAACAAACTCAACACATGAGGGCCAATCTAATGATCAGGATGTTTTCTAAAGCCGACACATCATTTTAAAAATGTCAAAACCCCACTGTGTTCTTATTTACAGGGATAAACATCAATTTACTTGGGAAACGTCAGAAAGTATCATCATTTTTGCGATTCCGTTTGGTGACGCTACTGTAGTGCAGTCATAAGAGGCCCAGAAATGACTTTAAACTATAACAATGACAGTTATTTGTTGTAAAGCTGAACTTTTAAGTGTACAGAAATAAACACGTTTTGCTTTTTTATAGCTACAGGCCAAACAAGAACAAGCAGAAAAAAAAATCTTTATTTCTGAGCTCTGGGGAGAGACAGAAGAACATGAAGAGGCAGAGAACGTCTCTATATGACAGAGCATTTCTGACTCACTTGAATTATAAAAGATACCTGAAACCTCAATCACACACATGACGGGTGAGAAAGAGAGAGTGACAGAGAGAGAGCGAGAGGGGTGACAGCAACACTGAGCGAGTGAGGAAGACACTAAGGAAATATGTGATTTAAATCCACACTGGCCAACACAGCAGCTTATTCTGACCAAGAGCTGTCTGCTTACACAAGAGACTGTCTGACTGCTGCATAAAGACCCTTTCACATGACTCCACTGAAACAAGTGTGCAGGTTTAACTCTATTTGTGACTATAGAGCTGCAGTGTGATTGACAGAATAACAGACAGAAACAGAGAGAGAGTGTAGCTGGATTACAGACAGACAGGCCAAATGTCCTCACTAACATACTGAAATATCATGACAACCAACTGGTGAGATTCTGCTCCTCACAAATAAAAAAGCTCATAAATCATCTACATCCAGTTTCATTTTAATCTAATGTCAGTCACATGTTTGTATAGCTTTAGTGTTTGAGGATAGAAAATATAATTAGCCTGATATAAAATCAATGCAAGTCTACGGAATAGCCTCACTAATACAGTCAAACAAACATTGTGTGTTTTACCTAAAGTGTTGTAAACTCCATCAGCTTCCTCCTTCACTGTCTCGTCCAAACGCTCCATGTTCTGCACCATCAGAGCTATGACCTGTCCTTCCAGCTAACACACACACACAACAGAGTTAACACACTTTATTAGTTAACACACATAAAACACTGTTTCACTACTTACATGTGACAGTTTTTAAAGACTTTTCTTTAAAATGATGATCATAACTGGTTTGTTTTAATAACTCTGTGGATTAATGCGTTTGCGTTCAAACCATTTTGCTACAATTAAACTCTCAACACTCATTTTGCAGTGCAGTGTTTCTCAGTTACCAAGAATTCTGCATGTCTGAGCGCAGGAAGCAGAGCTGTTGAGGTGGGTGTATACAAACACTTATTCAGATGTTAATGTTTTTCCCAGAACACACAGAAACTCAAATGGCAGACAGCAGCAATCAGAGTCACATGCTTTAATCAACCTGTGACTGTTCCTGAGCACCTCCTGTTTCCACTGCTCAAACCGTATGATTGCAACAGTCTGATGTTAACACATTCACTCTCTCTGAAATCTAATGTCACAGCTGAACTTCTCACACAGCAGGTGATGTCATTTACTCATAATAATGGACCTGCTTACACTTGTAAATCAGCCCCCTCAGACATCACTGCTGATGTTTACTGTAGAATGACTGAATATGTTCCACACACACACACACACACACACAAGAGCGTTGATGAGCTCCTCTGACATCACTGCTGTAGAATGACTGAATATGTTCTGTATACACACACACCAGAGCGTCAATGAGCACCTCTGCCCCCTCCTCACTCTCATGAAGAGTGTCGATGTCCGTCAGTTCCTGCAGGAGATCCACCACAGCAATGCTGATATGTGAGTCTGGTTAAGTTCCTAACTGACCAACAGGGAAGGAGTTGCAGAACTTTTAACAGAATACGAGTAATTCTAATAGCATTATGAGTTATTCAGGATATCAGTGTTGTCATGACTAAGGAGACCCAGCAGAGACTGAACAGCGTTCAGCTCCACCAGCAGGTGATAAAGCTCCGGAATCGTGGCAATGACATGCATCTCCTGGATGATGTCATTCAGATCAAGCTCCGCCTCCATGAACCCGCCAACAACAGGAAGTGAGTTGAAGTGAGCATGAATTGTTTGCATTATTTGACATATGAAGGGCTCAGTAGGGCTGAAAAACAAATTGAAATTACCTAAACATCGCAAATGTGCATATCACAATATCACAATGGTTTGCAATAACCAAATGATTTTAATACCTCAGAAAGTTCTGTATAGTCAGTTTTGGGTTGTTGCAGAGAGACTGACATGCAAATATTAGCTGGAATGTGTTTACCAGGAAGAAAGTGAAAGTTTATGTTGATTAAATAATTTTTGTTTATAAATATATTTTTATATAATAAATAAAATTGATGTTACAAATGAAAGCAGTATCATATCAAATATAGCTTATCACATTATTTAGCAAGTCATCGCATATGGCAGTATTTCCTTCAATATCATGCAGCTGTACACTCCATCAGTGCACAGATTCTGAGATGTGTTATATTCATCACTCACTTCTCTGGATTGTCCGGAAATTTGATCCTCAGTTCCTGGTTTTTATACGATCTCTTCTCAAAGGTCAAGATCATTTTCTTCACTGTGCTCTCATCCACTGGCTCCCCCTGTCAGCACACAACAGGTCACAGCGTCAAAGGTGAGATTTTCAAATGAACTCTTCAGCTACTGATATCATCCAAAGTGTCTCTATCAGTTTACAATATTCAATCTCTCTGGACTACCTTATACACTAAATTCAGTAAATCACAGGAGAGTATACACTATCATGTACACTATCATGTTTATAATAAACCAGTCAGAGGACTGTAACCTTTAACCTCTGCCATCTGTGCCGGTATGAGCTCACCTCTGGATCTTCTCCATCCTGATCCATCAGGTTCTCCAGAATCTTCTCCCCCTCTCCTCCTGCTCCCTGTTCCTCACTGTCTTCTCCCTTCACCTGAACCCGTCCAGACATCTTCTGTTTGGATCTGGACTCCTCACGGCTGTCCTCCTCTCGGGGTCTCTTGGCACCTCTGTCAGGCTAAAAATGAAGAGATCCAAATCAAGAGTCCATTTGACCCCGAAATCCAGAGCCAGACATACTGTATGAGCAGACTGAAGCGATGTGTGCAGACGATCATTATTGAAGTTTTCATATCAGTAACACTTTTTATAAACAATGCATGCATGCATATAAACTCCAGCAGCACATTAAACCCAACAGTACCTGATAATTCAGCAGCTCTCCCACATCCATGATGAACGCTGTGTGTTTTTAATCCTTTAAATCAAGTTTATCTTAATAAAGTGTGTGAACAAAACGCTTGTGTTCAAACTCACTGTGTTCTTCACGCGAGTGCCGCGCCTCACAGCGCCGCCTGCAGCTGCGGAGGACGAGCTGCAGACTGATCCGCAAACTCCCCGAGAACAGCCCGCAGTTCACTAGTTCTCATGTCTTTGTATTTCAATGTGTCTCTTGTCTGTCTTTGTTCTTTACTGTAAAGCTGCTTAACTGCAACACTGCAAAACAGTGACAGGGTGTACAGAAACAAAATGACAGAAAGCATAACCAAAATGTCTCACAATATGTACTGTCAGTAGATGTGTTTAATCCTCTGAAGCTGCAGCTGTCAGCTCTGCTCTGTGCTGCAGCGTTTACTGCATGCAGAGCTGCTGCAGGTTTCTCTGTTACTCTGCTAGATAAGACAGCTTTAATGATTCAGACATTAGAGATTACAGCAGCAGCCCCTTTTCATACACACAAGATTTCCTGGGAAAAGTTGATTAAGCCTAAATAAAACTTGCGTTCACAATAAAACGCCTGTAAACTATTTTAAAATAATATGCACTATACGGTGTTATACATTGTTGTCTCATGATCTCACTATATTGGATGTTTATATTCACTATATGTAATATTGTCATTTGTAAGAAATTCTTGTAATTTTTGCCAGCCTGATCAGATCAGTTATGATAATTGTGCATTATGGCAAATGTAATTAATCATATGGGAAATTCACATACTGTTAACAGTAAGTGTGCTGCATGCTGCAGATACAGTTCAAGTGGTACAATGGGTTAATCATCTGAGTTTGCCTGTGCAGAGATTCTGATATTAGTGTCTGAACGCACATAAATGTTTGCTGGATGTTTAATTCATTCAAAGATTTTGCAATTGAAAAACTGCTTTCTGTATCTCTCTCTCTCTCTCTCTCTCTCTCTCTCTCTCTCTCTCTGTCTCTCTCTTTCTTCTTTCTCTCTCCTCTCTTTCTGCTTCTCTCTCTCTCTCTCTCTGTCTCTCTCTCTCTCTCTCCCTCTGTTCTCTCCCTCTCCCCTGCCCCCCCTCCCTCCTCTTCTTCTCTCTCTCTCTCCTCTGTCTCTCTCTCTCTCTCTCTCTCTTCTCTCTCCTCCCTCTGTCTCTCTCTCGTGTTCTCTTCTCTCTCTCTCTCTGTCTGTCTGTCTCTCTCTCTCTCTCTCTCTCTCTTTCTGTCTCTCTCTCTCTGTGTCTCTCTCTCTCTCTCCCTCTGTCTCTCTCTCGTGTTCTCTCTCTGTCTCTCTCTGTCTCTCTCTCTGGTTTTGTCTGGTTTTGGTTCACACTTGACTGACTCTGGTGAGATTTGACATGACAGAGGTTGTATTGAATGAACGCTCATGAATCCAGAACGTTGTGGCTGAACAGGTGATTTTCCGCCTGCTTCAGCAGCTCACCTGTGTGGAATATTCATTCTGCCATGAATTTGTACTGAAGGACAGATCAGGAGTTTCACTCGTCTACTCACATTTCAACCTGCTGAAACTCTCACAGTCACTGATAACTGCTGTTCTAATGAAAGCTGTGTATTATACACGCAAGAGAATCTCTTACAAATATGTCATATTCACGAAAGATCTGATTATTACAGAAAAACGAATACTGTCCTAAAATACTGTTTGTTTATATCACTATACATAAAAAACAGTGCAACAAATAATTACCATAATTACCATTATGTGTAATTATTTCACAATTTAAATAATATCTTTTTTAGCGTAATAAGAAGACTTTATGATAACATTGTGATATCCTTATGACACATGAAAGGCATGTCTTTATATTTGCAAATGTGCTACATAAATATGTATGTGTGCACATGAATATGTAAATTCTCATTGCATTTAATTTGCATTTGTACTCACATGTCAGTCACATTCTTTGCTGCAGAATAAAATTATTAGTTTCTATATAGATTTATCTTTAGTCTTATGTCTCCACAGTAACAGACACCATGCATATGAACAGTATTCTTTTAAGTGAACTGTTCCAAAATGTAGTAAGCTGCTTAACAAGACAACAAAAAGGCTGTTCCAAATAAAATACAAATACTGCCCTCTTTTAGCATTCACATGAAACTTTCATGGATAAAACCATCCCAGAATGCATTGCGATGAGCTCTGTGCAAGTATTGATACAAGATCTTCAAGACCGTGTGGACTTGTATATAGCTTTAAATCCCCAATAATTGAAAGGGAATAAAAATACAGAAATGATGTTATATTTCCTTTATAAATTGCCTTGAACTCTCTGACTTATAAGTTATATAAATCATATGAAAAGAATAAATATGCTTTAAGCAATAGGTGATTTATTTTTAATTAATTTTGTGTTTATTATTTTGAACCCACACTCCTATGAAACTCGTGCAGTCAGGAATAAAATCATCTATGTTTGAGAAATCTGAGGCATATCAGAAATAGTGAATATATCCACAGTAAAAAATGAGGTCAGAGACCTTTAAATCATACACAAGTGCCAAAACAACATCATATATATAAACCTTCAACCCACACACTGCTGTCTGTACTGAGAGAGAGAGTGAACGAGCAAGCAGGGAGGAAAAGATAGAAAGCAGAAATACGAGGAGGAATTATGAAAGGAAAAAGCGAGGGTGGGAAAAAGAAAGATATTTGCATGTCTCCTGTTTCAACACGTCCAAATGAATGGTTACTATAGCAACATTCTCTGAATATGTGGCAGATTTTAAGAGAATTTGCCTTAAAGAATCTCACATAATGTTCCCTTGAGAATGTTTCTTTTAAAACATTTATGACCTACAGAACAGCGTAAAGAGTTTTATTAAGCAGAACTCACCAGCATGAATCTAGGACACTGTGCTCGGTTACTAGTGTGTTGCCATGCTGTTGAGTTGCATGTGAGTGCTGGTGAGTGCTGAGGTTCTGTGATATTCTGCTCTCTATGTGGCCCAGGTCCCTTCTTCAGTGTTAGTCTACAGGATTCTCACAACATTATAATTAAGATGCATTTTACAATTCCTGTTCATTTAACATGCAGGATGAAACGACTGACGTTTAAATGTATGTTAGAGCAACTCTTAACAAACGTACTGAGATACACCCACAGCAGACTGAATAATGCCTTTACATTCTCATATTGTGTGTGAGAGACCAGCAAACACCTCCAGAGAGAGACAGAGAGAGAGAGAGAGAGAGAGAGAGACAGAGAGAGAGAGAGAGAACTGAGAGAGAGAGACAGAGAAAGAG
>JAZGTH010000011.1:862500-897500 GCA_036877525.1 Chromobotia macracanthus | reverse complement strand
GTGTGTTATGATCGGTGCTTTAGCTTCATCTGTTGTTTAAGTGTGTTGGGTAGGACAGTAAATCTTCTCATACTTGGCCATTAAACTATGATAATATTTCGTCCCTGATGACTTCATTGAATCCATCCTTTGGAAGCACTGAGGGTGGGGAGAAGAAATTATTTTCTCTCTCAGTGGTTTTCCATTTGCTTCAGGATAAATTGAGAGTCTGTGTGTGTGTGTGTAAATTCTCTCTCCTGATGGAAATACACACTTTTTTTCTGATTGCCTTGTTCAGACACAGTGAGGTCAGAAGCAAAGAAAGAAACTAATTCAATTCCTATTAACAAACAACCTTTCCACAAGATTATACAATCAATATATATTAAGACTTTCCATGACCAGATTTTTTTCATTATCACAGAAAATAAATCTGTACAGGTCTCTAAAAGTTCCTTGTTACATCCCGGCACATTACACAGTGTGAGGCGTCCGCCCGTCGAGAAGATTGAAAAATCCACAACGATCTTCACTGCGAGCAGAAGCCATTTGACCTCTACATCAGGTCAGTGGTGTGGCGGGAATGAGGTTGCCATGGTCACTGATTGAATTGTGGCAGTAAACACAGGTTTATGTTTTTCAGTTTTAATGGCATCATAAAGTCATAAGCCGTATAATGACAGTTTCTGAGTCTGTGGCCTTCAGTTCATGTCAGTTAGCATTGAGCTCATCTATATGCTAGTAAACATTTTACTCATCAACTCATGCACTCTTAAAAAAAAAGATGCAAAAAGGTTTTTATTACCTTTTCAGAGTCTGTAGAACCTTTTTCCACTGCAGACAATCTCATCAGAGTGCAACATTGGCATGTGCATAGTTATAACACACAGTTTATTCACAGTATACATGCATATATATACTGCAGAATTTATAGATATATAGATATACCTCAGAAATAGTAATATGATAGCAAACATACCTTTGGTTGGAGCTGCCATTTGTGTCTGTTGAGATTTCTGTAACTCAGAGCGATGTTTTCTCACTGCTCCCTGCTGCACAGAAACAGAACTGCAGTGAGTGATCAACACAAGCTCAGAACTAGTTTGTGGAAGGTTATTGGAAGGTTGTTCGAAGGTTTCCAGGCTTCAATTTTAGTAACTTGAAGATGAATGATAAGCCTTCCTCTCTTACCAAACACACAAATACACACACATGGGTAGATCTTATTTTTACAATAGGATCCTAAAATATCACACACACAAACCTGTGAAAACCTGGAGATCTCCTACAATGCCCTCACAAGTCACTTGTTTACAGGGTTTCACTATGTTTGTGAGAACATTTAATAAAAGGCCTTTTTATACACACACACACAGCTCAGGAGACTTTGAGTTCTCAGTTATGTTTCATTAAAGTACATTTGTCTCAGATATCTCTGCCAACATACAGTGGCTGTAGCTCTTGGCAAATCTGAGCACATTGTGAGACACTGCTGAGATCTAAGCAGGAGGGTTAAGCAACGTCTCTGTTTTATCTCTATTATATCTCATTGCTGGCTAAGAGAAACAGTTGTGATTCTGAGCAACTATTTGTCATTTCTGTCTGGAAGTTTCACTTTTTAAAATTTGTCCCTGTCTGACCAAAACATTTACATGAAAAATAGACTGAATTTAAACTTTTGTGATGTTTTTTTTACTTTAAAATGCAAAGTAAATGCAGCAGCAGAATCAAGTTTTCTGGCTGCCAGGAGAGAGAGAAAGGCTTTGTGAATGTGTTCTGTTTTAAAGAGATCAGACCCGTCACTGTTCTACACCAATTACCCTGATTCTCTTCCCTCCTGTTTCACCAGTAATGATGATAAATTGCCGCAGAATGAAACCACTTACCAAACGTGATTTGATGAATTTGTTTCAGTTCTTCTGAAGGTTCAGAACAGTAGATTCTCGTCACTCTGGGTCAGATTATTTCTGATGGATGTAGGTGTACCAGCCTCATATACACTGGCGGAAAAAACTGGACTGAGCTTCTGTTCTTCTATGCATTCTATAGCCTTCTCACAGTTTTGCATTGATACAAAGCAGCTTTACAGTAAATACATAATAATACAGACAGAAATGTTTTCATAAGATGTACACTGGCAATACTAACTGTGAAAAGTGTCTGTTGTTTGGAGTCAGTGATATAAACAACCCTCTGAAATTCTGCTAATAAAATCGTATGTTTACATGTTTGACAGTGAATGTTGAATTGTCAATGTGGATTTATGTCAGTTTTATTCATTCTCTCTCTCTTTAAACTCCATTTACTTATCTGTCTTTCTTTCTTCATGTGTTCTCCAAGTGCAGCCTGTACGTTTTTTCTCTCTCATTCAGTGGCTCTATTAGTGTCTCTATCTGAGAACAAAGAGCTGAGCGATCCAAGATTATTTCAGACCGATCCTGTTTCTCTACATTACACACCACTGATGGTGGTTACTGGTCCTTCAGAGCACTGCGACAGAGAGAGACAGGGAGAGAGAGAGACAGGGAGAAAGAGAGAGACAGGGAGAGAGAGAGACAGGGGGAAAGAGAGAGACAGGGAGAAAGAGAGAGACAGGGAGAGAGAGAGACAGGGAGAGAGAGAGACAGGGAGAAAGAGAGAGACAGGGAGAGAGAGAGACAGGGAGAAAGAGAGTTCTCGCCTCTAATTCTGATGCAGAGCTTCTCTCTGGTTTATTGAAGCTGCATCTTCTAAGATTCAGTCCAGATCGCTTGAGAGAGTTGGCACACGGCCATCAATCAACAATTTATAAGCGATCGATCAGTGAGCTGCTGGGGCGACTTAACTGCAACATCATGAGGAGATTGTAGCGTCTCTCAGTGCTGTGTTCAGAATATATACAGCATCCACAATGTCCGCTTCTCTCTCCTTCAGAAGAATGACTGTATAAACACAGAGCAGAGAGAATGTTGTGTGCAGTTTAACCTTCAATAAACCTTCTAACAAAGACAGAGATTTGAGAAAATGAGAACAGCGAATCATTCAGTATCTGTAGCACTTTTAACATGTCTGGTTTAAGAAATCATGATTCTTTATTCTTCTCTATCAAACAATGAAGAGTTAAACAGCCCAAATCCTTATGAATCTAACCGAATCTTCACACTCAATATTTCTGAACCTGAGTCTGAATTTAACTTACTCTGGTCAAATCTGAATTTATGACTTTTTTAATCAGTTTGTCTCTTTCTGAATGAAGTCAGTTTTGATTTATTCTGACTTAATCTGTCAGAATTGGGTTGAATCTGATTTATCTGGTCATATTTCACAGAATGTGACTGAACTTGGATCTCTTCATACTGTGATTGTTCTTCTGGGCTGTATTACACAGCGACTGCTGTATTTCCTTCATCTTAAATAAAGATATACTGTACTGTGTGTAATTTACTGAGGCAGGCGATAAAAACACAACGCTGTTTACATAACCATCACTTGTGCATGAAACATGTATTCAAATATCCACTAACCAAGATATTAATGCTTACAGACACTAAACATATCCAGGCTGTGGAAAGTGAGGCTCTACTGTAGAACAAGAGAATGTTATTTATTCTGTAGTAAGATATCACAGACGACTGTGTATTCTTAATGTTGTACTTCTGTACTGAGCCTCAGTGTGTACATGAAAACTGTTGATCAAACTCAAAGTATTTCCTACATACTAAAGATCATGTGGTAATCTTTTTAAAACAGGAAAGACATTGAAAGACTTGCAAATGTTTATTCATTTTTAATAAAACTAACACTGTGTCTATTCAGGCATGAAGCACAACAGTTTCCAGTGAGAAAATGAAAATGCTGCGTGATGCTCACAAATCAAAGCCAATCAAACATGTTTGTGCATCTTTTTCTGTGGAGCAGGACTGTGTATCAGTCACACATCACAACAGCACAAAAACACAAACCAAACAACTATCAAAACAGTCACGACTGGTTATAAATATTGAACATTAATCAAGCATTGAACATGAATCATAATTAATAATAACTTCTTATGTTATACTTTATTATCAGACAATAGCACTTCCTGTTTCAACAGCTCATTTAATTATATTACTGTCATGATCTCATGACACGACAAGCTGAATAACTGCAATTACAAGTTCAGAGAATTCACTCAAAGTAGGATGCAGGAGTTATTCGTTTCTATGGAAACATTCCATATGCCAAAATCGATTCTGAAATAATTTCACTTCATGAATTTAATAACATGCCTGTAGGCTCCTGCTAAATGTTTAAAAACAGAAATCACACCAGTTAACAGTGACTATAATTAAATTACATAGCAAACAGAAATATGTGTAGAGGTTTAAAAAAATCATGACACATTTTCTTGTGAACAAAACACGCAACATCTTTCATTTGCAGGAAATGCAACTTTTTAGAAAGTGAGAGATGGAAGGTGACAGTGGTGACACACATCACAGGTGAGAGAACAGCTGTCAACAGATATCACCTGAACAAAGGAAGAACCACAAACTGAATATCAACAGAAGTATAATCTGAAGAAATGTAACTACAGTGCAGAAATACAGAAACAATCATTCACTTGTGTCCTTCCAAACCTGCATGAAACACAAGAAACATTTTCATGCAACTTTCAACATTTTCATGCAAACTTTCATGCAACTCTTTCAACAACAAAAAACACCCCCACAAGAACTCACATGACTTGTGGATTATAGATATGTTCAAAACATGAACAAAATCATACAGGTTTAAAACAACAGGTTGATTTTTGGTTAAACTTTTATAAACTTAATCCAAAGAACTTTCTACTTCACCTGTCCCTCACAGAACAAACTCAACGTTCCCCTTAGACCTCTGAGTTCCTGAATGAAAGTTCATTCATCTACACATAAGAAATAAAAGTGGATTTGAGGCGCAGCAATCAAACTAAGAAAAACTATTATTTTAATTCCTTCACCAAACAATTAAAACAAACACCACTGAGTCAATAACATAATGAGGCGTTTAAAGATAAAATCTGAGAGAATCAGCAGATACAATGAAAAATCTTCAAAATAAAATAGTTAAAAATCACAACTGCTGATGGAATCACCTCAGAAACGTATGTTTGGAGAAACCAAAGCCATGGCGGTGAGGGGAAAATAATATTAACCAATACTAACAAATAGTATCATAGCCTGACTTGTACAATCTCATCTTATAGTTCATCTAAACAAACACATTATGAATATCATGAGTATGAAGGGATTCACTGGTCCTCAGTCAGTCAGATGAATCTACACATGACAGATGCTGGGTTGTGACTCGGGTGTGTTATTTCTGAAGGAGTTTGTGTTTGCTGTGTGTCAGGGTTTCTCTCCAGCAGGACGTGTGCTGCCGGACAGATTTTCCGGACCACACACAGATTTAATCAACAAGCCCAGCAGGACCTGCAGGATAATCAATGCTGGAGTGTTTCAAACCCCATCACCAGCCTCAGCATCTCTCTCTCAGCCTCCCTCTCTTATATATCACCTGCAATTGACAAGAATGTAGCAAATCAAGTTGTGATGTAATTAAAGTGTATTAAAAAGAACAACCCCTTCAATTCAGCCCACACAAGCTCCCTGTTTCAACATGTGTGCATTAACTGTGGACACATACATACACCACTGCATGTGCTGCTCTTGTCTGCAGTATGCAGGTCTTTAAAAGCGTGTGTGTGTGTGTTTGTACTGACCTGCTGTGATAGCTGCTCTGTGTATCTGGATGCTGCCGGTGCGACTGATGGTCTGTGTGTGTGTGTATCTGGTGGGAGGGGCCGACACACGGCTGGTGATGGATGGCCTGTGCCAAACTCCTGACACAGCCATTCAGCCAACAGAAATGATAGATGTTAAATCTAATTTTAAACACCCACAACTAAAGCGGGCTGGACAGACGAGGCCCGTGCTGACAGAGCCACGGCTGCAGCGCTCTGATAACACCAGCCCTCACCTGAACCCACACAGAACCTGAGAGTGACAGAGCAGATAAATATTACAAGAAAAGAGAGAGAGAGGAAGAGAGAACATGTTTGTTTTGAAAATAAGGCTGGAGAACAGCAGAAGAACAGAAAGATGTTTTTGAGGAGAACCATCACAGTTGTGTTCCACCACCAGAATGAGAATGAATGAAACAATGAACAGTGCTCGTCTGTGAACAGTTTGTGAGGGAAGCTCATCTTAGATCCTCTCAGTTTCTCTATTCTATAGAAATAAACATTTTTGGTTCCACAATGAACCATTCACTCAAAGCTTCTTAAAAGAACCATTTCTTTGTAACCTTTTTATAGTCTAAAGAACTCTTTTCCACTACTAAGAACCTTTTATGAAGCAAAAATTTTGAAGATTCTTTATGGAACCATACAACCCAAAATGGTTCTTCTGACATTGTGAAGCACTTTGTTTAAAGAGCGTGCAGAACAACTCAGCTGAAAATCAACAAAATCAGAGTTTGTGTATGATAATATATTACACCTGAAAGCAACAAAGAAGTTTAAACATTTTACATGATATTTATATTTATGATATGAACACAATGTGTCCAAGCCTTCTGTCTGACTCTAAAACATCAGACACGTGTCTGACACCTCCACTGCTCGGCCCCTCATTCATTTACACAACAGAGAAAATCAACATTTACTGTGTCTGCCAGCTATCTGACACTTATTAATCAGCACCATCATACTGTATACAACCATACTGTTTAACAAACATACAATAAAAATAAACCCTGTAGACTTACCTGGAAGGAGGGGCCAGAATCCCAGAGATGAAGGAGATGCAGGAAAAACTGAAGTGTAAAATCAACAAAATGTTCAGAATAAACACTGACTGATACTCAGCTCGTCTGTTTAGCTCCTCCATCCATCAAAACTGCAGGTGAGATCTGATCATCACTTTCTCTGTCCATCAGTGAGCGATGCTCCAGTTAACAGCTAAATCACAACGTTCTATCAACATTGAGACAAACACACCGAGGGAAAAGACATTAATTTAAACACAGACAGAAAGAGGGTGTCAGAATACACCAACATGGATGACAAGAAAATCAAACAATATTTATTTAACAGTTCAGAGGAATGGACAGAATATAACAAAATGTTTTTAACCACTTAAAAATGCCTGAACGTTATTGCATTAGATAACAAAAGACATTCAACCAAATGTCTTAATTTTAGACAATATATCTACTGTTTTATTATTTAAAACCTAACAAACTCATTTATTCCTCTGTAAATGTTTTGTCTAAAAGGTGTGCTTGTGATATGTTGGTCTGATATATTTTGGTGTGTGGGAGGGCATTATAGTTGACAATATTCAGTACTTATAAGCTACAGAATGTTATATCAGCAGTAACTCATGACAAACAACTGACCGCATTTACAGTGAATGATCTAAACATCACTTCAAAAAACAAACTTAAGTTCCTTCATTTTGTTCTCAAAACTCACATTCATTTTTCACTGGTTTAGAAAGGAAACTTGGCAGAAAATGAAGTCTTATTTTCATTCTGTGGAGACGCACCCAGCATGAAATTAAAGGCTCGGTTCTGCTTGAATATAAACGTGTTTCTCAGCCGACGACGCAGCTCATCTTAAACAGACAAATGTGGTGCAATTACATTTACTTTCCCTCACAAGAGAAGCTTCACTCCTGTGTCCACGAGTCACGGGTGAAATCAAAGATCAAACTTCTAATGTGAGGCCTTATGAAGGACAACACACTAAACTTAACTGTCGCCATCAAAACAAAAATGACCCTTAATGCTTTATTGACGTGCTGCTGGTTACTAGCAGTTATTTTCTTAACATGGATGGATTTAATTTCTAAACTGCTGAACTAAACTAAAATCTAAACTACAAACGCTCCACCATTCCAGTACCCAAACATGTGATTTAGTATCTGGATCTTCTTTCTGGTTTACAGACGAGATGTCATCACAAGTCAAACTGACAGCCCTGTGAAACGAGACCCGACGGCTCACTTAATAAATCAGGCATGGGAACTTTGTTTCTGGAGGTCCAGCGTCCTGCAGTTCCAGCCCTGATAAAACTCACCTGCCTGGAGCCTTCTGATAATCAGCTTCAAGTGTGTTCGATTAGGCTGAAGCTAAACTGCATTTAAATCATTATTATAAACTTACCCTTTTAATCATGGTAAGGAATAAGATTTAAGATTTGAACACTGATTTATCTACTTGCTTAGCAGCTGTTTATTGTTCATTTTTAACAAAAAGTTACAGATTGCAGCTTTAATCAACAGCTGAATTTTCAATTAAAATAAAAGCAGTTTCTGGGCTTGATCCAGAATTGACTCAGGGTTCACTGTACATGTTTATATGACTGATAACAACGGGATATATGATGATATGACTCTTCAGGGCTTTACTTCTGAATAAACAAATTATTGCAGCAAAAAATGTTTACAGTGATTAGATTCAAGAGGTTCACCCGTGTGTCTTTTCATGCAGATCAGAGTTCACACAACCTCAGTGCACAATGAAGGATGTAAATGTGACGCACACACACTACATTAGTATGTGTTTGAATGAACACACCTCTAGTGTGAACGTTTGTGTTCTCACTTTCTTTGCATCAGATCCCTCATCTCACCCTTCAGCCCTCATGTGGGAATCTCCTCACAGAGACCTGCTGTGATGCTATTGATTTCATTAAACACACATTGCAATATGTTGTGAGGGCGGCTGTTCCTCTACGGCTCTCCTGTCAGACCAGACGCCCGTTCAAGCTCTCTCACAAACACACAGTCATTCTCCTCCGTTTGTTTCCAGGCTTGCGGCATCTTTTAAGAGAGAAGAATCGCAGGTGTCAGTTGCTGCTCTTGCTGGTCAGTGATGTATCACGCTCATAAAACACGCATTTCCTGCAGCGCTGCGGGCATGCTGATAGAGCGAGGCGAGGTGAGGGCGCGTTTAAAGCAGTGAGGTCACAACGCTGGAGGAATAACATGAAGATAACACTGACAAATGCCCTCTGTGTGCTTAAAGATTGTGTCAGGGAAATGGTTCTGGATCCCAAGGTCTGTAAAGCAGAAAATGAACGTGAGAGATGCTGGACCAGACGCTGTTACAGATAAAATGTATCAGTTAATGTTACAGAACTTTCTCCTTTTCCAGTTAAGTGAGTCAGTCAGTCATCTCTCCTAATTTTTCACGTGACTGTTAAATTCTTTTGGATCTTGAAAGCTTCAGTCACCATCCACCTTTATTCTTTGATGAAGAACTCTTCTGAAGGGCCACAAGCCTTCAGGTCTCCAGCTCTGCTCCTACACACCTACCTGTAACCATGAATTCATCCTGAAGACCTTAATCACTCCAGGTGTGTTTGATCAGAGCTGAAGTTTAGAGATTAAAATAGCTTTGTTGTATGAGAAAGAAACATTATATTCATTCTGTTAGAAAACTAGACAATGCTCCATGTTTGGGTCAACTGCCCCTTTAAAAGAAACACAAATGATCAGATTTAACGTGTAAAGCAAAATAAGGACTGTGATAAACTTGCCTTGCAATGTGTCTCTTCATTTTGGCTGCAGAACTTCCACAGACAGCTGTACAATCTGGAGATGTTTGTCATAAAGGAGGAGAGCGTATTATGATGATTTCCTGCAGCCTGACATGCTGAGAGGAAACTCTGCCTACAGAAACATCTCTGAAACACGATCACCGCACCTCTGAAATATGACATACAGATGAGATCTTCATATCAGCCATTACATTGAATATTCATGAATATAAACATGTTGAAACTTTGTCTGGCATTTTTACAGTAAAATTACTGCTGTGAAGCAGCTACAGAATCAGAGCAGAACACACAGACGAACAGATTCTGGATCAGAGCAGAATACCACACAGCCACTGGAGAATGCAGCAGCGATGAATGCTGTTTCTGACAGAACACAAATGACTCTGATATGAGTAGATATAAATGCTGAGGGCCGGTCAACTGTGCAGAGGCGCATTACAATAGTGTTTATAATGGAATATTGAGTCCAGTATTGACCTGCTGATAATGACAATGAATGAGGTCATGACAGACTCTTTACTGCTGTCAGGAAGATAGTTAACACACTTCCAAGTGCTACAGACAAAAGAGATTTAGTGAACAACACAAATGTGAGCTGTTTTAATCCGACTGCTTGAGCTGCTATTCAGAAAACAGCAGCTTGAACTGAATGATATTTCTACAAATATTTATTTTTTATTAGCATTATATACCTGAAGCTGAAATGTATTGTTTGTTTTATTTAAACCTCTGACCTTCTCTCTTAATTCACTTTTTTGCTGTACTGTGACATGTTATATTCTCCTACAGTGAAGTATTAAATATCAGTCACTCACAGAAAGAAAATGTAGCACCTATAAAATACGTAAGTGGATTCTGCAGTGGGGCTGAAATCCCATCAGATGTGAAAGTTTGTTAATTTCTCACTCTGTTATAAAGTTGGGAAACTTCAGCTTTGGTGTGACAGATTTCAGAGTCTGTGGAATGTAAAGGGCTCTTAATAATTTATGATAGTCTGAGCTTTTCAAAGTACCCGAGCGAGTCTCGTTTCCCCTGACGTTTAATTTGTCTGAAAATCAGCAAGCATGCGAGTCTGATTATCTCCACACGCCTCAGATCTGCTTCATCACCGCTGAAAAACTCTCATAGCATCAGAAGAGCTGATGCATCACACAGGTCACGCATGTGTCTGTCTGTCTCACACTGCTGATTGTGGACAAAAGATTTATCTGTGCTATCAGAACAGCACCATCATGAAGTACCGTACAACAGGAGTTTTCAAACCTTCAAATGTAATTCAACTTTAGTGAGGGACCCCCTCATAAAATGTATCTCTTATTCACTACAACTGGCTGCACTTACGGTTAGTAATGCTGGATGTATAAACCTAAAGAGAAACTTTCAATTCAAATGTTTTTGTACTGCAGCACAATAATTCTTGTGTCACAGAAGCTTCACATACTGCACATACATATTCACAGTGAGGAAAACTCACTAAATGAATATAAACTATTCTGAAATGTATGTATGAAGTAAGAAAGGAAAGATAAACACAGAAATGAAACGGTAATAATGTTCTGTAGACCCCAGTTTAAAAACTCCTGAGATGAGGGTTGTGAGGATTGTAAGCAAACAGTAAAAGATTCATGTGCTGAAATAAAAACCACCTTGAAAACAGCTGAGTAAATTGTAAAATGTTCCTGGAACACTCCAGAATTATCTGCATGTAGATGACACTGGTTTAGAGATTTTTCTACCTAACACAATGACGTTCAGTCTGACCACTGTATAAATCACAATATAACCACGATACAGTCACTGAACCACTGCTGCCAAACACTTGCTGAAGGGGATAAACTGAGATTTATGCATCCGTGTGAAAATGACAGAACTCCAATATGAGGCTGAAGGATTCTGTCACTGTATGTTCATTGCAGGTAATTAATATTCATAATTCTATATCTGCGTTTACTGGTTCCTTTAGCAGCTTTATATTTGAGGTCCTCAGAAAAGATGATATATGTGTCCCTGCTGAATGATGTGAGGGTCATTTTGTTGTAAATGAGTCGTGAAATGGAAATGCTGCTGTTTAATGTAGAGTAAAGGAAGGGTGTGTGCTCAACTTTGATCAGACACACAATGACATTCAGCAGCGGGTGTCTCAACAGCGCCTCCAAGCGCTCAGATGATATCATGAGCCAATGATGCCAGTGATGCCAGTGATGCCAGTGAGCAGAGCTGAGACTGAATGAACAAAAGATGTTCACACAGAGGCGGGAGTCCCGAATGAGGTTGAGGAGGATGATGAAGATGGTGGTAGAACATTTCATGAATGCCACACTAGCATGCAGTATCTGTGGACCAAGAGAAGAGGGTGTTTTTATAAAGGTTCATCCTTCTCTCCGTACACACCTCACCTGCAGAGAGAGAGAGAGAGAGAGAGAGAGAGAGAGAGAGAGAGAGAGAGAGAGAGAGAGAGAGAGAGAGAGAGAGAGAGAGAGAGAGAGAGAGAGAGAGACAGAGACAGAGACAGAGCAGAGAGAGAGAGAGAGAGAGAGAGAGAGAGAGAGAGAGAGAGAGAGAGAGAGAGAGAGAGACAGAGACAGAGACAGAGACAGAGACAGAGACAGAGAGAGAGAGAGAGAGAGAGAGAGAGAGAGAGACAGAGACAGAGACAGAGAGAGAGAGAGAGAGAGAGAGAGAGAGAGAGAGAGAGAGAGAGAGAGAGAGAGAGAGAGTAACAGACAGAGACAGAGAGACAGAGAAAAAAGGGAGACAGAGAGAGCGAGAGAGAGAGAGAGAGAGAGAGAGAGAGAGAGAGACAGAGAGACAGAGAGAGACACAGAGAGAGAGAGACACAGAGAGAGACACAGAGAGAGAGACAGAGAGACACAGAGAGAGAGACAGAGAGACACAGAGAGAGAGAGACAGAGAGAGAGAGAGAGAGACAGAGAGAGAGAGAGAGAGAGAGACAGAGACAGAGACAGAGAGAGAGAGAGAGAGAGAGAGAGAGAGAGAGAGAGAGAGAGAGAGAGAGAGAGAGAGAGAGAGACAGAGAGACAGAGAGACAGAGAGACAGAGAGAGAGAGAGAGCACACAGGGCAGTAGAAGGCATGTAGTGATTGTAGGTCAGATGTTGATCACAGTGAAGGCCTCAAACACAGACAGCAGAACATGAGCGTGTGAGTAAGTTTGGCTTCATGTTCGTGTGTTTTTAAGATCTTCACCTGCTTGACTGTCAGCATGTTTCTCTTGAATATATCTGCAGTTTTAAAACAGCAGAAGCTCATGTGGGATTTTCTGAAGCCTCATGAATCATTAGCAGAGAGAAATGAATGCTGAGAGTTTATGAATCATTCAGATCAGCTTTAATGAGGGTGATTATTTCTGTCTGTGGGTTAATCACTGATTTAATAAAACTCAGTCAGGTTTTATTGGGCCGTATAGTCACATCAACACACTTTCCTTATTGTACAAAAGATGTTTGTATTCAAATTTTGATGACTAAACACAAAATGGTAGAATCTAGAGGAAGTTTGGTGACTTTGTAATTTACTTACTGTAATGTACAATATAATCATGGTTTTTGGATGTGGTACCACAATATTCTTTAAATGTTGTGATACCATATTTATGTATTTTTTCAGTACTGATTTATATCAAATTACTGCAGGATTACCACAGCTGTTTTTTCATGCTGGACAAATCTAGTGACCATACCCAGAATCTGTCCTCTGCATCTTACACATCTAGTTAGTGCGCGTGAACACACACCTGGGGGCAGCTGGGGGTAACATGTCTTGCCCGAGCGCACCGCAGCTGTTTCCTGCCAGCAATGAGAATCAAACTGGTAACCTGGTTAAAAATGACCCTTTATTCAATATGCCACAACAGCTCCGTACATATATTGAAAGAATAGTTCACCCAGAAATTAAAAATCTTGTTTTGTATTTACATCTTACGTCCCTTATGACTGATTTCTGCAACACTACTGTAAAACACAAGATAAATGTTGTTGCAGTTCAACATGCAGCGGATGCATTTAAAGATCACAAGCTGTCAAACAAACAAAAAACGAAACACCAGAAAAGCAGAATGTAAGAGTGCATAAGACTCACATACATGAAGAGGTTTCACTGAGCGCTCACCGCAGGCTTTAGGTGTATGGAAAAGCTCATACCTGACCAGCTCTGGGATGCAGAAGATTCCCAACAGATTGATTCCAGCACCCTCAACTGGTCACCAGAAGAACTGTGACATTGATGTTCAGAGCTGACTTCATTTCCTCAACTGGCTTATCCACCCTGTGCAGTTAAAAATGGTTTCAATAAGTGTCTATAATACACATGTGTACGTGTGCAATACACGCGTGTACGTGTGCAATACACGCGTGTACGTGTGCAATACACGCGTGTACGTGTGCAATACACGCGTGTACGTGTGCAATACACGCGTGTACAATAATAACTTGAAGATAATGTTTAAGGTATATAAAGCAAGCATTGGCTGTCTGGAACTACACAGATAACAAAAGCATAAAATAATTGTCATTTACTTTAATTGTTAAACTTTAAACTGTAAACAGTTATTTTGTTCTACCATTTAAATCCAAATTTAACTTCCTGGAAATTTCCTCAAACATACTGTATATAAACAATTGTAGCTGAATTGTAAGATTGTAGATATATTTCTACGGACAAAGACATTTTATCAAAATGAAAGTGAAAAGCTGGAAACATTTAGGAAGTCGAAAGATTTATTTAAAATGTCATCAGAACACAGACACAATGCAGAAATCTTTTGATTTGGACATGCACAACTGAGATCTAACCAGAAAACATCCCTTTCCTTTACTGATACAGTCACAGCAATAAAGCTTCACATAAACCTAAAGTCAGTTTTAAATGTTGAAACTTTAGAACAGGACACAAACAGAAACCAAACGAAGTCATAATTCCCATTTTAAAAGCCTATTAGTTCAAATTCTGATTTTATTGACTCTTAAAAGTAAACATATTCTGTGTATGTTTGTCAAGCTTAGCTTTGTCCACTGTAAGCGGTTTATTAAGTTAACAGAAAAGATAAACTCTTCTGAAAAAAGCCATTTCATGTTCAATATTGCAATTATACAACCAGATAAAGTGAAATGCTAATCAAACTCCCTAAAACACCAAAGTGCTTGATTCTGTTTTAAGAATTGTCCCAGACAATTCAACTTACAAACACCAAAACACACACATCAGTAAAACAGCCACTGAACACATTCAAGAACCAAAGCTGCCTTCAGAAAACACAACATAATGTCAAACCTGCAGCAAATCTACACATTATTAAATGATACATTATATCAGATATTATCCTCATGAACTTCAGATCCCTTTAACATCTGCTACTGCATATCCTACCAAATGCTTTAAATATCCCACTACAATAAAATGATTTTTACAAGAGTATACTGTTAAGTCACAGTTACAGTCTCTGGTGTACTGTAACTAAAAGCACAATTCAAGAGCAATTACTACTGCAAACACCAAATATCGAAAGAGAATCCTGGATAGAACCAGTGAAATAAAGAAAACTATATACTGAACTATATTAATTAATATTAATTTTAAATATTACAAGTTAATATTTAAGATGAGGCTGGAAAAGCATACATAATGCACACACAAAAATACAAGACAGATGCGTAAGGAAGGTTTTGACATTCTAAGGCAGGACTGTAATATTTGTGTATAAGGATCAGATATGAATTTGTATTTTAATAAATCCAGAATGTCTCCTGTAACAGTGATCAGTACAGAAGAGTATTATTATCTAAATATGTAAATGCTTAAAGACACAGAACTGAATACGACAACCAGCCACATGATAAACAGCATGACACATGAATGAACCTGTGTGAATGTCATTGATTACAAACAGAATACTTAATATTCTAAGCTATTCTATACCTAATATCATAATGATGAATTAATGGTGATGTGATTGACTGTTTTCACTGAATAAAAGTTGAAAATACAACAGTTGTTGTACGTTTGTTTTCTGCAGTCTATTGAAGGGCAGTTACCAGAAAATAAGAAATCCCCTCAAAGACAGCACACTGATTATCGTGCAGCGTCATAACCAACCTTTACAACATAATCAGACCCTAAACACATATGCTAACTAGCACATAACTCACCTGAAATACTCCTGAGAAAAACTGCATCACACCTCGTCAGTTTATGTTCAAAACCTCTATCCAGTAACATTACAACATCCTAAAACCTTCACAATATTACCTGTACAATCAAGAGATTAAAGGTGACTTTAATTTTATAAATAAATTAAATAGCACTCAAGTGCTGAAACTAGAGTCAGATGGCTAATGTGCTTTGAGCTTTAAGACCTGCAGAGCAGATCTGGAATGAAAAGTGAAGTGATGTGAAACCGGTTTCCTGTTCACACACCGAAAAGAGAGCAAAGGGGAAATGAATACTCAGATGTGTGTTAAAACTCCAGAGGGCCGAGGTCGCTGAAGTCGCAGTCGAACAGCTCGCTGATGCCCTCATGCTCCTCCAGGCCAAAGTGATAGTCCTGATTGTGTGGGGGCGAGAGGCAGATAAAACCATCCAAAGGGAGGCTGAGAACGTCCACCCCGCCGCTCCCCTCCAGCAGGAAGTCTGACGAGTCCAGCGGAGACCAATCAAAATCCGGCATCTCACAGACGCCAGAAAACGGATCGGAGCCCAGAAACGACTCTATCAAAGACACAAAAAAACACCTTATGATGTACAGCATTTATTTAAATAGTTAGGCTGAGAGATATAATTAGATTTACACTCAGATTTAACATTTATTGCCTAAAATCTAACATTAATTTATATTGAATATTTTTCCTAAATGTTTAAAACTGGACTTAACATTTACATTTAATGTTTAAATATATTTGAAAATGTAAAACCCTTAAAAACTGACCATTTTTTGTAATGCAATACTATTTTTTTACATTCTGATGAATTCAAAGAAAACGTTCAACCCACAAATAAGACAATGATTTCAGTAAACTTATGTCACAGCAGACTCAGGGCTCATTCTAACCGGAGTCATTCCCCAGAGGCAGAGGGGAGGAGCCTGGGAGTGTAGCTGACGTCGACGTCACTTCCTGTGAGGCAGGGTCTGACTGTGGGGGGCTCTGGCGGGATGATTTAGCTGGACTGCAATCTGTGACAGGACTACAAACCCCAGAACTGTCCTCAGGGCAGAGGAACACATCGATTGGACCTTTGGAGCTCTTTAGAGAAATCTGATAACCCTGTATCAGAATTATATGAATACATTAAAGGTGTATAATGACGTGTATAATAATAAATGTGGTTTACAAGGACATTTTCTGGCCTACATATGGTAAATATTAGTTTTTATGTGATTTTTGTGATTAGGTTGACGGGATTTTTACTAGCTCAGTACAAAAATCATTATGGCTTTGGAGAGTCCCCGTAAACCACAAATGCGAGTATGTGTGTGGGTGTGCTTACCTCACTGGGTTCTGTGACCTGCATCTGTGTTTCTGGAGGCGCTCTGATCACCATGATGATCTGGTCTGAAGCATCGACTGTGTCCCGCAGGTCCTGACATCTGACGTACCCCAGCCTGACTTCTTCATTAAAGATCACACACATCAGAGTGTCCTTTTCTGTGGCACATTTGAACCTAATTGGATTTTTGGACATTTGGATTTCACCTTTTCCTGTTTGGACAGGACATTTTGGATTTTTATGCACATTTTCACCCTGAACCATTAAAAGACTAATTAAAAACAGTCCCTTTTAGATCACATGTTTCTGCACATACACACACACAAAGATGAAGGATATTTCTTGTTTTGTGTGTCTTCTGTGAGAAGCCGCAGTTGTACGCTGCTTTTGTTAATTAGCTCATCGAGTTTCTCCTCTGCATTTGTCAGTTCAGCCAGCTCACGCTGAAGCTCCTGAAACCTCGCCACAGAAGCCCCGTCTATACGATTCCCCCTGAAACACACACACACACACGTAGACAAGCAGCTACACACTGGTGTGATGTTCACACTGAACACAATTCAGATCCGTTCATAATGAGGAGTCTACACCAGAAGCCTCCAGTGAGCAGCTGGTCAAGATCTTTGAGACTGACAGAAACAAGCTCTGTGGACCTCCAAGAATATGGATTGGAGACCCCTGTTGTACACTCATTTATCAGGCAATAATTAAGGTCAGGCTAGTCAATATCTAGTCAACATGTATTGCCATAGTAATGATTTAATCATTTTTTAGTAAGAGTGAAAGATTTAGTATGACTGTAGTTTTGAAATGTAGAGAACATTTTCCTTCTTGTCCCAACAAAACAGACTTGACTTGATTCCATATACATCAGAATTTACTGATCATCTCACTGAAGTAACGTTTTCAGAGCAACTAGCTCTTGTACCCTGCAGAGAAATGGAAAACTACAGCTGAATTCTGGAGTTTTGTTTTGCTGTGGGCTGAAGGATGTACAGACAATGGCTGAACTTACAACCACTGAATGTTGTTCTTGGACTTCTTGGAAATCAGCCGAATTCCCTCCAGGACATTAGTGATGTCATAGATGCGTCGCTTCTGGACATCCAGAACCTGAGAAGCCCAGTTCAGATCAACCACACCATCTGGAGACTGGGCCAGCAGGTCCAGAAAGCGTTTGGTGGTGAGATTCAGAGATGTGTCATAGCGGGACTTCTCTGTGGACAGTCTGGACACTACAAACATGATAAAAAAACACTTAACAAAATATTTATACCGCAATCATGGGCTAAAAAATAACTGGGATAAAGGAACTCTAGTTTCAGAGTTTCTAACTCCAGTTTTCTGTGGAGAGATTCGTACCTCTGGGTGGTGCGGGTGTGGCTGGAGGTGCGGGTCCACAAGAAGCGGTTCTGGACGTGCAGATGTACTGATGATCACTGTCCAAATCCAGCTTCCTCTTGACCTGAGGTCACCAAGAAAGTAGAGGTCACGACCTCACAGTCAGAGCCATTACTCCAGCCAACATTTCAACATAACACGCACATCAAACAATAGTAGTTACATTCACAAATAGAGTACTGCAGCAAATGACACAGCCCAAAGGTCTCCAATGAGGTCCACAGATCTGCAGCGTATATCTCCAAACCTCCAAAATGAACCACATCTGAAGCAGCTGATCAAGATCTTTGAGACTGACAGAAACATTCAGACAGGTTGGAGAAGACTGGAGCTAAACTCTGAAGATCTGTGGACCTCCAGGAACATGGATTGGAGACCCCTGGCATACCCAATATCAACACTGGGCTGGTAGCCCAAAGGAGCAGGTGACACAGAATGTAACATCAGGGGTCATACCGGCGGTCTGCCCAGAGCGGGTCTCCGGTGCTCGGGCGGGGGGGGCGCGGCGGCGGCGGCGTCGTGCGGGGTGGTGAACAGCAGGATGTCCCCCGCAGCAGTGCTGGGGGTGGATATAATGACAATCTGATGCTCTTCACTCAAATCAATGCTGCCATTGTTCAAGAGAGACTCAAAGTCAGCCAGCAGGTCCTCTGAGGTCTGACCTGACACACAGCTGTCAGCCATAGCGCTGCTTCAGCCCCAACCTGAATGTCTGAGACTGAAGGACGTGTTTTATAAGGACTGCTCACAACAGTGAGAATGTTGAGTCTGTGAAACCACAGCAATCGTATCAAGTGCTGTCAGCGTATCCGGGTCAACGGGTGATGTATTCTGACATCAACAGTATGAAGGTATGAGTCCTTTGTTTATGGTACTGCTGTTGAAAGCGTTACGTGTAGACTAGCAGAAATAAACATCACATCATAACATTGTAAAGAAACGTCTACATTTAAAGTGCATGAAAACGTAAATTAATTCAGAATAACCTCAAACTATTCATCCGTTTTTATGCACAGATGTATATCTTACTGTATTCTGCATTATTAAGTTAAGCAACAAGTGAAGAGGCTTTAGTGTGTAAATATAATAATAACCAGATCCCGATAGAGAACACAACAGAAGAGTCCGGTTTCTCTTCACATCTGACAATGTAATCCGAAATATCCTTCGCGTGCGTCCTTTATAATCAATCCATCCAGGAAGTTTTTACCATTACCTCGTAATCCTTGAAAGCGTTCATTAATTTATGTAATGGCATCAGTCCTCTGAAACAGAACTGACTGAGATCGGACCTCTGAAACAGAAGTGACTGAGATCGGACCTCTGAAACAGAACTGACTGAGATCGGACCTCTGAAACAGAAGTGACTGAGATCGGACGGACTCACTTTGTTGTTGTTTTTCTGTTCCAGCTGATCGGAACCTGCTCAAGGATTTACGCGCCAAATCTTTTGCCGCGAAACTGGCACGTGCCGGCGCGCCGCGCGCTGATTGGCGCAGAGCGCGCGTCACTCGCTGCTGACGTCAGCGTTCTCAGGAGGTTGTGTGGCTGCGGCGGGCGTCACTCAGCAGCGTCGCGTTTTCTGTCTGCTTTTGTTTCATTAGATGAATTAATTGAATGAAACGTACATTTCCTTCCATGTTGTATGTATGTATTTATTGTTGTTTAGTAATGGAAAAATGGATTTAATAATAATGGAAATTAATTAATGGAAGTTAGTGATGAAAACTGTCAGAGTTAAACTGACTTTGGTCACGTATTTTCGATTATATTATTAGTAAATACTAATACTAACTAAACAAGAGGGCTGCTTTAGCTACAGTACATGAGTGATATTAATCTATATTCATCTGTGAGTGTAAACGGCAGCCAGTTCATTTTACAGCAGTGCATAATTTACATTAATGTACCAGACATGAAGTGTTTGCCGTCATGGTGTCAGCTTTAAATAAATAAACATAACTTTGTGTTACGTGTGACCGATGATAACAAATAAAATGTAACCATAATGACTGTGTAGAGATGACCTCTGTGATGATCATTACTTCTGTTTAAATACATCCACAGTATTATTCAGCTGCATCATCTGTACAACTGTAAAATATCTATAATCACTTCTAATAACACACCTGTCTGACAATACAAGCTTACATTTGCCTTTGGACGATGTGTAGTGTGAGATGTGAATATAAACTCCGCCCACCACTGGCGTTCTGCACAGAGGAGCTTCAAGATGGCGCAGGCAATATTTGAGGTTCTGGAAGGTATAAACATCCTTTATTAAATCATTCTTCAGCATATGCACAAGCGTTAACTTATTATTTTATTCTGATTTAATGAACGCACGATCAAGCCCGGACACGCACATTTTACACAGCTGTTCCGGTTTCAGTAAATGTCAACATGCATGAATGCTAAATGCAGGATAAACATGAATCTTTCAGTGAATAATATTAGCGCAGGTCTGCGATCAGTGTAACGCACGTGAGCGGAGATTGATGTAGAGGAGGGAGGAAGAGCGGCTGGAGTAACAGCCTCGCGCCGCGGCTCATGGCGGAGGGAGCGCGCCGCGTCACTGGAAAAGCCAAACATTAAATGTGATATTACCTTCAGATGATCACATCACATCAGCACTATCATTCTCACTGCCAACAAATGTTATAGTTGTTTCCACCTTCTTTTTCTAAAATGTTCCTTTAAACAGATTATTCTTACTAGCATGAGACTAGTACTGTGATGATAGTACTAGATAGTGTCTAGATAGTGTAGCACTAGATAGTGTAGCACTAGATAGTGTAGCACTAGATAGTGTAGCACTAGATAGTGTAGCACTAGATAGTGTAGCACTAGATAGTGTAGCACTAGATAGTGTAGCACTAGATAGTGTAGCTCTAGATAGTAGATAGTGTCTCTGCTGAAAATGAAAGCAACCTAAACCAGTGTAAACTGGGTCAGGTTAGTCTGTTGACTGGGTTTAGAGGGATTGAGATGGGAAATGTGTTGTGGGTGATTTAAATGTGTGTGAGAGTTGACACTGTCTGATGATTGATGGATTATGTGTTATTTATTTATGGATTATTTGTCTCGGTGTCTAGGCATGGATAATCAGACAGTCCTTAATGTTCAGTCACTGTTAGATGGTCAAGGGGGCGTTTTAGACCCCAGCACACAGAACGTCTCAGGAACCTCCATCCAGCCCATGGGTGAGTGTTTATCTGATCAAAGATTAAATGAGACATAATCTCTATATTCAGCCTGCTTAACAGAGCTGTATTTGCATCTACTAGTGCCTCATTATCTGTCAGTATACGTTTGTATGTATCTCCTCACTTCAGGGTTTACTCTTGAATGTTGTCGTCTCTTTGTATTTGTAGATGATGACGACGTCTTTCTCTGTGGTAAATGTAAGAAGCAGTTTAACTCTTTACCGGCGTTCATGACGCACAAGCGTGAACAGTGTCAGTCCAGCACTCCCTCACTGGCCACCGTATCACTCGCCTGCAACAACACCTACAGCTCTGTGCCACCCATCAGCGCTGGAGCACAGCTGCCCGCTAACAGACAGGTTTCAACATACATCACTGTACCTCAGTCTCCTCTCACACACACGCTGGTCCAGGGGAACGTGTTGGTCAGTGACGAGGTTCTGATGTCAGCGATATCAGCCTTCAGCTCCCTGGATCAGCCAATGACAGGCATGCAGGGGTCTGCACAGGTAAACCTTCACCTGAGACACATCCAGAGATTCAGAGAACTGTAATTACATTTCCTGATACAGCCAAAAACAACTGTATCTGTTCATTTACTAACATCTGGAATCCTTTCAGGGTTTGTGGTGCATTTTGTATAAAGTGTAAGTTTTGTAGTGTACGTTTTTAAAATCTTTCTTGGGATCAGCAAACAGTTAATTAGTAAATACAGAAAAGACTATAATATACTAGAATGAATCAAACCAGTGAGAACAAGTTCATTTATGACAATCTAAATGTGTGACCTTTGACGTTTGTCGTCACTTTTCAGAGTAATCTCAGCATGCACGCAGGAGCCTCGTATCTGCAGCACCATCAGCAAACCCTCCCACCCAACCAGGCCACAACCCTTTCCTCACAGGTGCCCTCCAGCAACAGTAACTCAATAGTGCAGGTTTACAGCACACTGCCCCCTATGGGTGGAGGGAGTACTGCAGAGGTCCCTTCTCTTGGACTGCAGGCTTTTTCATCTGTACAGGTATGGTGCCTTTCTGTAGTCTATTTTTTTATACACTTATTTACATTTTTAAAGAACAGAAAGATGAAAGGGAAAAGAGAACCAATAATAATACAAAATTACTCATTTTATTTTAGTAACAATACATACAGTAACTATTTTTGTGGTTACCTTGTTTGATTTCCATAAGTATAACATTAAACGCTATTTCTTTATCAAATGGGAGAGTAGTTATAAAAAGATTTGTACAGACTTTGTTTTTCTAAACAAAGAAATCTCAATGTATTCTAGGTTTTTCTCTGTTTCTACATGTAATGTGGTGTTGTGTGTCAGTGTGTGGACGCTCAGGTGTTCAGCACACCTCCAGTGTACAGCCCAGGAAAACAGAGCAGCAAAATCAAGAGCTGCATCAGCACAAACCTCTCAGAGCTGGAGGAACACGACAAGGTCATCATCCCCAAGAGAGCCAGAACCTCCAAGAAAACACAGGATGGTACTTCACATCAGCCTACACATACAAAGACCAGCAAGCGCATGTAGCTGCTGAAACACTGAACTGTAGAGGCCCATCAGAATGTTTTCTTCCTGCAGGTCAAGCCAAAGGAAAAGCTCAGAAACTGAAGTGCAATTACTGTGACAAAGTGTTCACCAAAACCTTTGACCTGCAGCAGCACACGAGAAGGTAAAAGAGAGAAATCCACAGCATTAAACCTGTAACTGTCTCATGTCTAATCTAACCATCCGTCAGTCTAATCAATGTTTTCTCAAAGCATCCAGTCTCTTGTTTCAGGAGATTAAAGCTGCAATCCTTAACTTTCTATGGTTACAAATGAACAAAAATCAGTTAATAAGCAGGTACATGACAAATCAGTGTTCAAAACTGTATCCTTAACCTAACTCACAACGTAAAGTTTATGGTGCGGCATTTGTATCTTGCAGCAGTTGTTTAGAATTTAAACTTGTCATCCATGTTAAGAAAATAACTCCAAGTAGTTTTATGTTTTGAACACAGATGGCGATAGAGAGGCAAAAGTTACAGACTGCAGCTTTAAAAACATTTACTCACCATCATGACGTTTAAATGACTCTCTGCAGTCACACGGGTGAGAAACCCTTTCAGTGCATCGTATGCGGTCGTGCCTTCGCCCAGAAATCAAACGTGAAGAAACACATGCAGACGCACAAGGTCTGGCCCACCGGAGTCCACAGCACGGCCTCCAGGATGCCCATCACCATCCAGGTGCTTCAGCTGAACAACGAGGAGACCTCACAGCAGATGCAGGAGGAGGTTCAGGAACCAGGTGATGAATTCTGCCTGTGAAACCATTAGTCTGCACAGAGACCTCTTTACATGCTCGTCCAGTTTCCTGTTAGTTTACAGATCTGAAGATCATCTGTATGTGTTGTGATCTCACCAGCCGTGGAGGAGAGGAACGGGGAGGTCCAGATGGAGACGCAGGGTTTGATGGAGGGGAAGCGGAACAAACAGATCCTCCTTATCGACAGCTCGTATCAGTGCCAGTTCTGCTCAGCCAAATTCAGCAGCTACTTCCAGCTGAAGTCTCACATGACCCAGCACAAGAACGAACAGGTATGACACCACAGATTCACAGACAAACACCAGAACAGAAAAGACAGCTACAGGTGGAGAAAGTTTTTGACATTGTTAATGTGTAACTGTTGTGTTCAGGTGTATCGCTGTGTGGTGAGGAGCTGCTCTCAGACCTTCCAGAAGTTAGATGAATTTCTGCAGCACATCCACACACACCAGGAGCAGCTGACCTACCGCTGTCATCAGTGCAGTAAAGTGTTTCCCTCACTGCTTGAACTGGGTTTACACCAGTACTCGCACAGTTTCTGTCCTCAACAGAACCAGCGCAAAGAGACCAACTACTACAGGTCAGACTCACACACACTCCAACATCCAATCACACACTACACAGATACACCCAACACCAACCTACAAACGCATCCAATCAACACACTACACAGATACACACTCCAACATCCAATCACACACTACACAGATACCACTCCAACATCCAATCACACACTAACAATCACAGATACACAACTCCAACATCCAATCACACACTACACAGATACACCCACATCCAACCATCCAATCACACACTACACAGATACACACTCCAACATCCAATCACACACTACACAGATACACAACTCCAACATCCAATCACACACTACACAGATACACACTCCAACATCCAATCACACACTACACAAGGAAACGCACTCCAACATCCAATCAATACAAACACACTCCAACATCCAATCACACACTACACAGATACACACTCCAACATCCAATCACACACTACACAGATACACACTCCAACATCCAATCACACACTACACAGATACACACTCCAACATCCAATCACACACTACACAGATACACACTCCAACATCCAATCACACACTACACAGATACACACTCCAACATCCAATCACACACTACACAGATACACACTCCAACATCCAATCACACACTACACAGATACACACTCCAACATCCAATCACACACTACACAGATACACACTCCAACATCCAATCACACACTACACAGATACACACTCCAACATCCAATCACACACTACACAGATACACACTCCAACATCCAATCACACACTACACAGATACACACTCCAACATCCAATCACACACTACACAGATACACACTCCAACATCCAATCACACACTACACAGATAACATCCAATCACACACTACACAGCACTCCAACATCCAATCACACACTACACAGATACACACTCCAACATCCAATCACACACCCTACACAGATACACACTCCAACATCCAATCACACACTACACAGATACACACTCCAACATCCAATCACACACTACACAGATACACACTCCAACATCCAATCACACACTACACAGATACACACTCCAACATCCAATCACACACTACACAGATACGCACTCCAACATCCAATCACACACTACACAGATACGCACTCCAACATCCAATCACACACTACACAGATACACACTCCAACATCCAATCACACACTACACAGATACGCACTCCAACATCCAATCACACACTACACAGATATCTGCTGGGGTGAGAGAACACTCCAGTTGTTTTCCTTTACACTGAACGTGGTTGTTTTTGTTCTGTACAGGTGTATTAAGTGTCAGAGTAAATATTCCACACAAGAAGCTCTGGAGCAACATCTACTCAACGCCACTCATAACTACCCCTGTCCTCACTGTCAGAAGGTACTGCTAATAACTGCCCCTGTCCTCACTGTCAGAAGATACTGCTAATAACTGCCCCTGTCCTCACTGTCAGAAGATACTGCTGGAGTCCACATGTGGAGAATACAGATGATGTGAATGTAGAATGTTGTCATTGAAAGTAACCTCTACTTCTTCAATATCACAACACTGGAGTGTATAAATGTAGATGAGATTTGATTGTATTATTATATCATAGTGAAGTAATTCTGCGTCTCTTTGCTGAAGGTGTTTCCATGCGAGAAGTATTTCCGCAGACATCTGCTCACTCACGGCGCTGGTGGTAAATTCAGATGTTCAATCTGTAAGAAGGTCTTTAAAACTGAGCACTACCTCAAACTGCACACCCAGATCCACTCAGGTACAGAACTTCACAAACTGCTCAAGTTTAACAGAGAGAAACTGGTTTCAATTGTGCTTAACTTTCACTGTTAACTGCAGTTTGATGGCTTTGCAGGAGAGAAACCGTTTAAATGTTCTGTGTGTGAGGCCACATTCAACAGGAAAGACAAAGTTAAGAGACACATGTTGATTCACGAGCCCTTTAAGAAGTACAAATGTCCCTTCAGGTGAGTGAAGGGCGGATAATTACATCAGTCCTAAAAGAAGCATCATTGTGTAGTGTATTTATTGTTGTCTCTTGTGGCAGGACTCATGTGGGCTGTACCAAAGAGTTCAACAGACCAGACAAACTGAAAGCTCATATTCTGTCTCATTCCGGTGAGAATGAAGTTTTAAATCTCAGCTCTGACATTTTAAAGGTTTTAATTTGCATATTTATGACATCACCGTGTAATAGTTTCATTCTGTTTAGTGTCAGCAGTTATCAGTTGTTTCACTTCTCTCTCACTCTCTGTGCTCACATACTTTATTTTAGTACAGCCAAATACTTAATGAAGCTGTTCTCATTCACAGATCATTCACAGTCTTTGTCATCAAACAAGTATAAAATATAGTGACTGAACATGACTAAAACCAGATTTACAAATCTGACAAAAAACTATAAACATATTTTAAAGACAGCAGCTGTGCAGTGATTTCAGGTATATTTACATGCACAATAAAAGGTTTCTAGATTTGTCGCTAGTCATCACTAAGGTGGTTTAAAAATGCACTAATCTAGTGAAAAAGTCGCCAAGTTGGCAACACTCCTTCAATGTTACTACAACACACAAAAATCACAGTTGCACATGAAGGCCTATATAGTCTAGCTCACAGGTTTTCGACTCTGGCCCTCATGATTCACATTTACTTTGAAAAATCAAGTTCAGTTTCATACACACATTCTAGTGTTGAAACTATTCTACCTGAACGAGGAATTATCTCTGATTATTATTATAAATACATTTTAATATTTAAAGTTGGTATCATTGGTGCTGTTGCCACCAATATCCCTTAACTGGTAAAATTACTGTACGGGTCAAAATGGCCACATTGACTGTTGCTGTATTTATTGCGCTCTCTCTCTGTCTCGCTCTCTCTCTGTCTCGCTCTCTCTCTCTGGCTCTCTCTCTGTCTCCTCTCTCTCTCTGTCTCGCTCTCTCTCTGTCTCGCTCTCTCTCTGTCTCGCTCTCTCTCTCTGTCTCGCTCTCTCTCTGTCTCTCTTTCTCAGGTATTAAGTCACACAGGTGTCAGTTGTGTCAGAAGTCTTTCACTCGTCTCTCACACCTGCAGGATCATCAGCGCTCTCACACTGATAACTACCGTTTCCGCTGTTCTGTGTGTAATAAAGGCTTCACACGGCAGAAGTACTGCAGAGATCACAGGTGTCCGCTGGCAGGAGCTGCAGCGGGAGAAGAGGAGGGACCCCACGGAGGACACGCCTACAGCAAAGAGAGTATCTATGACATTAGTACTAGCAGATCAAAAATAACTGTCAATTGTTTGCTTACATGGCTTTTGGTGTGACTGCTGAAGTTCACACGTGTTCTCGATTCTCAGGAACAGTGGACGGATCTTCTGCCATGGGGCCTGATGATCACAGAGAGGCCGATGAGCAGATGCAGCAGGATGGATTGATGGGAGGAGAGGGAAGAGAGAAGCAGATGAGAGCGGAAGAGAAAGACAGGAGGGGTGATAGTTTGGAGGACGGGGCTGGCCTCGATCCCATGCAGGAGGAAGGCGGAGCCGTTGGACTGCTGTCTGAACCCATGTGCTTTCAAACAGATGAGGGCATCTAGAACACATGCAGTGAGTGGATGGTACAACGATACTTAGTTTAAATGAAGATACTGGAACATGAGTCCAATAACCAAGTGTGTCTGAAAATACACATGCAAGAACTTTCTGATTTCTGATTTGACACAATTCATGAATCTTCAGTGGGTGGAGCTTCAATGCAAAGTGCAAGCAGTGATGTTTTCTGTCAAAGATCCTGTCAAATCATTTTTTTCTTTTAATTCTTAATTTGTTTTATATTAAAACATTTTATAATAATTTTCTATTTACTCACATTTGATGCAATGAATTTGTAAACTGTAATATTTAGTTCTGTGTGGTGCAGGTCCAGATCTTTTATCTGTACATGACTCTGGAAAGACCAGAGAAAGTCACATCCATCTCTTACAGTTAGTGTCATATAATAAACACCATCATGTTTAAAACTGTTTAATAAAAATTTATTTTGACTGCATGAGAAGTTGGTTTGTTACTCCAGCATAAATGAAGATTTGACCCTAATATATAAAAAAACAGCAAATGCAAGACACATTACATATAATTATTTATTCAGCTCAAAACATTTTTCACATTAAACTAACTTAATACTAAAATCATTTTAATGTAGTTTTAATTGAGAGAGTATTCACACCATGTACAGATTTCAGTTCATATAGAGGGAAAGTGGTTTAGTGTACATGATCAGTTAGAACAGAAATAATCAAAATGAAAGATTACATCACCATCTTCCCAGAATTTTACTGTTATGGGTGAAACAACTTCCAATAAATATTGATGCAGATGTATCTTCTGAAAATCAAAGAACCTGAACAATCATCCATATGAACCATAATGTAACCCTAACCCACAATGCACTGATCTGGGCCTCTGGGTTCTGTGGGGCTCTTCCTGTACTTTACACTAGTATTACTTTACTTTATCTTACAAACATACCTTTAACAGTCAGATGCCCTATAGAACTAGGGTGTATGATAGTCTCCTGACATTCCTACATGTTCCTCTAATACATACTGAACCCTCAAACCTTCAGCCCCAAATAAACCCCCCTTAGTATTCCAGGGATTTAGGGTCAGTGTGACATTTGCATCTAAAATGACACAATTTCTGTTTATTTCAAAGAAATAATTCAGTACATTAAACCTGAAACCAGACGCCAGAGCTACTAGAACCCCTGCAACTATTACAGGAAGCCTAAAATCACAGAGGATTCTAATAATTTTATAATTTAAAATATAACCTGAATGTTCAAGTTTGTATTTTATGATAAAAACAGGACATTTCAGGAGTTTTTTGTGAGATATTACATTAAAGCTTTGTTATGAAAAATCTGGTCAGTTCTGAATGTCTTTGCATCTCAGTGAGTTTTCATTTAAAATTCTGCAGTGATAGAAACAATTTTCAAGTGCTACACTTTCATACAGATGTGCTCTGAATGACAGGTGACAGTGAAGAAAGGCACATGAAGACCCTCTCCTGGGGTTCTGAACACAAGAACACTCTCAAAGCTCTCACATGTCTGGCCCTTCTGTCTGGAGTTTTAGAAAGAAGAACAAAATGCTCAAGTGTTATATGAGGAACATGTCTGAGGAACCATCAATGTCTCGTATCTTACACTCTTTTTCCAACCCCTCTCATCTCACGGTTAATACGCAAATGAATATCAAGTGACAGGTGAGTGCAGAAAACCCCATTTTCCCATAATGCACCTGTGTGCTGGATCATTGTTCCCTCATGAGCACACAATACAGGCGTTCAAGAGATCTGCCATCTGTGTGTGTGTCACTCCTGTCCGAACCCTTCTGTCTCCTCGATGGCAAACATCAGCTTCTCTTTCATCTGCTCGTAGCTTCTGTACGGCGGCAGGTCAAGACGATTAAAACTAGACACAGACAAAGGTAATGATTTCTGACTGTAAGATGTTCATTATTAAATGTTACATACAGTATGTGCAAAGAAATGCAACAGTAACAATGTGTCATAACACAGATGTAAAGGTTTCATGTTATTTATCTTTCTTCATTGAAAATATGAATGAATAATATACAGGCAGAGCACTGTGACAAAAACAGAAAGTAAAGAATAAATGCGATGTATTAAGTTATAAATGTTCAGTTACCATGTGTGACTCCGGGGAAGCCAGTTCTCCTTCCCGACCTTCTCAATGCAGAACTTTTGTGGCCCGTTACTTCCTGTGAGCACACACATGAAAACATCACTCACGACATCACACAGCCTCAGTCCTGCAGCTCAACATCTGCCACAAAACCATATTGTGATCAATTAACTTTACATCACTGAAGTTCAAATCAACAGTGTAATGATGAGTTGAACAATTTGTTTGATCAAGCAGCAGAAAAGAAAGAACTGAGTTCTGAAAGAACTGAGAAGATCCTGCATTTACATGTATTCATTTAACAGATGCTTTTACAAAAAATAAATGTGCATTTAGCATTTTGCCCTAAGAACCAACAAGCCTGTCCAGAGAGGAACAGAACGGGTGAACGTCTTCAGCTCGTTCCTCCAGAGAGGAACAGAGCGGGTGAACGTCTTCAGCTCGTTCCTCCAGAGAGGAACAGAGCGGGTGAACGTCTTCAGCTCGTTCCTCCAGAGAGGAACAGAGCGGGTGAACGTCTTCAGCTCGTTCCTCCAGAGAGGAACAGAGCGGGTGAACGTCTTCAGCTCGTTCCTCCAGAGAGGAACAGAGCGGGTGAACGTCTTCAGCTCGTTCCTCCAGAGAGGAACAGAACAAGACGGGCAACAAAGCCTTTATTCCCACATATGAAGTTCATAGGCGCCTTATGCAGCCCCGGAGACACACTCACCCATCAGATCAGCGAAGCCTCCAACAGGCAGACGACAGGTACCAGTGACAAACTGCAGGAGTCTCATACGCTTCTCATTATCCACCTCCTTAATGATCTAGAGAGAGAGAGAGAAAGAGAGAGAGAGAGAGAGAGAGAGAGAGAGAGAGTTATGATGACATCAGAACAAAGTTCTTAACAGAACTTTTGAGTTTTACAACTGATTTACTGGAAATGTGTTGAAGACAATGACGTTTCTGTCACCTGCCAGAACCAGACGATCTGTTTACTGGTGCAGGTATAATGTCTGTAAATCGTGTGTCTCTGCCAGTCGCTCAGATCTATTTCCTGCATTCCACACAACATCACCTACAACACACACACATATGGCTCAGTGTCTGATCCAAACACCCGATTACACACAATCACTTGATGTCAAAAGAGACATTTGTTCTGATTTAAGCTGTAATTCAATACAATCTTTCTGACAGATTTGTTACAATACTTCAGGAGCACATTAGCACAGGTTTTCTCACCTCCAACTCTTTGGCATCAAAATACTGCAGGTACTGTTGAGGAAGAACTTCATTAAAACCCTCAAAGAACGCTTGAGTCTGTTCCTCTACACCACGAGACAACCTCCACTCTGCTACCATCCTGAACACAGAGAACAGCACGCTTCAAAACACGCACAGAGAACAGCGCGCTTCAAAACACGCACAGAGAACAGCGCGCTTCAAAACACGCACAGAGAACAGCGCGCTTCAAAACACGCACAGAGAACAGCGCGCTTCAAAACACGCACAGAGAACAGCACGCTTCAAAACACGCACAGAGAACAGCGCGCTTCAAAACACGCACAGAGAACAGCGCGCTTCAAAACACGCACAGAGAACAGCGCGCTTCAAAACACGCACAGAGAACAGCGCGCTTCAAAACACGCACAGAGAACAGCACGCTTTAAAACAAACTGGCACCTGATGTATTCTTCTTTATTTTCCTCTGTCACTTGGATATTCCCTCCATCTGGCTTTAGCTCGTGAGTCGTGATCTCACCCAGGATCTCCTTATCCACCGAGAAAAACATCTCCAGCCCACACTCCTCAATGTTATTGTCCCTTAAAACACACACACACACACACACACAGTCCTTAATGTTATTGTCCTTTAAAACACACACACACACACACACACACACACAGTCCTTAATGTTATTGTCCTTTAAAACACACACACACAATCAATGTTATTGTCCTTAAAACACACACACACACACACACACACAGTCCTTAATGTTATTGTCCTTTAAAACACACACACACACACAACAAGTCCTTAATGTTATTGTCCCTTAAAACACACACACACTCCTCAATGTTATTGTCCCTTAAAACACACACACACTCCTCAATGTTATTGTCCCTTAAAACACACACACACACACTCCTCAATGTTATTGTCCCTTAAAACACACACATACACACACACACACACAGTCCTTAATGTTATTGTCCTTTAAAACACACACACACACACAAAAACAAAATCCTTAATGTTATTGTCCCTTAAAACACACACACTCCTCAATGTTATTGTCCCTTAAAACACACACACTCCTCAATGTTATTGTCCCTTAAAACACACACATACACACTCCTCAATGTTATTGTCCCTTAAAACACACACATACACACACACACACACAGTCCTTAATGTTATTGTCCTTTAAAACACACACACACACACACACGGTCACACACAGATCCTTAATGTTATTGTCCCTTAAAACACACACACACACACACTCCTCAATGTTATTGTCCCTTAAAACACACACACACATCCTCAATGTTATTGTCCCTTAAAACACACACAACACACACAAATCCTTAATGTTATTGTCCCTTAAAACACACACACCTCAATGTTATTGTCCCTTAAAACACACACACACATCCTCAATGTTATTGTCCTTAAAACACACACACACTCCTCAATGTTATTGTCCCTTAAAACACACACACACTCCTCAATGTTATTGTCCCTTAAAACACACACACACTCCTCAATGTTATTGTCCCTTAAAACACACACACACTCCTCAATGTTATTGTCCCTTAAAACACACACACACACTCCTCAATGTTATTGTCCCTTAAAACACACACACACACCCCAATGTTATTGTCCTTAAAACACACACACACACACACACAAGTCCTTAATGTTATTGTCCCTTAAAACACACACACACTCCTCAATGTTATTGTCCCTTAAAACACACACACACACACACACTCCTCAATGTTATTGTCCCTTAAAACACACACACACACACAGTCCTTAATGTTATTGTCCCTTAAAACACACACACACTCCTCAATGTTATTGTCTCTTATAACACACACACACACTCCTCAATGTTATTGTCCCTTAAAACACACACACACTCCTCAATGTTATTGTCCCTTAAAACACACACACACTCCTCAATGTTATTGTCCCTTAAAACACACACATACACACACACACACAGTCCTTAATGTTATTGTCCCTTAAAACACACACACACTCCTCAATGTTATTGTCTCTTAAAACACACACACACTCCTCAATGTTATTGTCCCTTAAAACACACACACACTCCTCAATGTTATTGTCCCTTAAAACACACACACACACAGTCCTTAATGTTATTGTCCCTTAAAACACACACACACTCCTCAATGTTATTGTCCCTTAAAACACACACACACTCCTCAATGTTATTGTCCCTTAAAACACACACACACACACACACACACACACACACACACACACACACACTCCTCAATGTTATTGTCCCTTAAAACACACACACACTCCTCAATGTTATTGTCCCTTAAAACACACACACACACTCCTCAATGTTATTGTCCCTTAAAACACACACACACACACTCCTCAATGTTATTGTCCCTTAAAACACACACACACACACTCCTCAATGTTATTGTCCCTTAAAACACACACACACACACACACACACACACACTCCTCAATGTTATTGTCCTTAAAACACACACACCTCCTCAATGTTATTGTCCCTTAAAACACACACACACCTCAATGTTATTGTCCCTTAAAACACACACACACCTCAATGTTATTGTCCCTTAAAACACACACACACACACTCCTCAATGTTATTGTCCCTTAAAACACACACACACACACACTCCTCAATGTTATTGTCCCTTAAAACACACACACACACACACACTCCTCAATGTTATTGTCCCTTAAAAAACACACACACACACACTCCTCAATGTTATTGTCCCTTAAAACACACACATCCTCAATGTTATTATCCTTAAAACACACACACACACACACACATCCTCAATGTTATTGTCCCTTAAAACACACACACACACATCCTCAATGTTATTGTCCTTAAAACACACACACACTCCTCAATGTTATTGTCCCTTAAAACACACACACACACACACACTCCTCAATGTTATTGTCCCTTAAAACACACACACACACTCCTCAATGTTATTGTCCCTTAAAACACACACAAACACACACACACTCCTCAATGTTATTGTCCCTTAAAACACACACACACACACACCTCCTCAATGTTATTGTCCTTAAAACACACACACATCCTCAATGTTATTGTCCTTAAAACACACACACAATCTAATGTTATTGTCCCTTAAAACACACACACACACTCCTCAATGTTATTGTCCCTTAAAACACACACACACACACACACACAGTCCTTAATGTTATTGTCCCTTAAAACACACACACACACACTCCTCAATGTTATTGTCCCTTAAAACACACACACACACACACACTCCTCAATGTTATTGTCCCTTAAAACACACACACTCCTCAATGTTATTGTCCCTTAAAACACACACACACACTCCTCAATGTTATTGTCCCTTAAAACACACACACTTTTAGGGGTATTTGTGACTGTAATAGTCACAGGTGAGTTACACTTCTGAAGCGTTATAATCACACACATAAACAGGAAAAGAGGTTCTAGTTACTGTGTATTC
>JAZGTH010000011.1:795000-857500 GCA_036877525.1 Chromobotia macracanthus | reverse complement strand
GAAGAGAGAGAGAGAGAGAGAGAGAGAGAGAGAGAGAGAGAGAGAGACAAACAGAGAGAGAGAGAGAGAGAGAGAGAGAGAGAACAGACAGAGAGAGAGAGAGAGAGAGAGAGAGAGAGAGAGAGAGAGAGAGAGAGAGAGAGAAAGAGAGAGAGAAAGAGAGAGAGAGAGAGAGAGAGAGAGAGAGAGAGAGAGAGAGAGAGAGAGAGAGAGAGAGAACTGAAACCACTGAAGGTTCTATTCAGAAAACGGCTTGGTGACAGCAGGTCATTCTCCAGTTACCAATGACCAATCCAGTTACCAATCACGTGTCATTTATACGTTTTTTGTCCATGAACATGTTAGTTTTAAGGTTATCAAAGCTGTTTCAAAACACAATATGACAATATGACAATACGATATAAACATTCAAAACTTAGTCTCTCCACCAATACATAGCAACATTTTTTATGACATCATACTGCATCACACATATTAGCTTTAGCTCAGAGGAGCCACTCCATATGTCTTGCCCTCACTTCCTGTTCAGTGGAATCTGTTAATGCACGGATCTTTAAAATAAAACAGCAATTTCTAATTGTGTATGTTTATTCTTTGAGGGGGCGTGTCCAGGGATTCAGTGTAATTACAGTACTTTTACCCTGGTGGTAAAGCCTCTGGTCTCTCCCACGTCGTCTTCTTTCCCACATGATCAACATAATACACACGACCGTTCTGATCGACACGCTGCTCCCAGCTACACACACACAGATAAAACACCAGTGATCAGCTGACATGAGGTTCTCAGTGGCCCATATCCTGCTGATATATTATATATCATACAGTTTACAGATGAGATGACACATCATCCTGAAACCAATCATTAACACAATAATCATCATCTAATTTCTGATATGTACCCGGGTGGCAAAGGTCCAGTGTTGACCATGTTGGGAGTCCTGCTGGGGGCGGGGACTACACTGAGGGCTGCTCTACTAGGCTGCTCCTGTGTGGGGGCCGGACTACAGTCTGAGGCTCCACCCCCTGAAGGGTTACGCACTGGAGTGTCTGAGCGGGACGAATCGCTGCCGTCAGGAAATGAGCCAGTAGAGGACACTGCAATATAAGTAAAAACATCATTATTGCAGTAGTGCTCAACTATTCCACACACATTCACAAAATAATGAGGAAAATGTTACTGATAAATGCAGTTTATAGTTTATTTCAATAACACAATCAGCAGTGGATCTCAACTTCTTTGACTTCAAGACCCCCCCACTAGAGCTGAGACACTCTAGAGGGCCCTGGACCCCTGACTGTGTTACAGAGCAGAATGACTGATAAATGACAAACACCCACCAGATAAACAACACACAGCAAACATAACAGTGCACAGCACCTGGTGAAGACGTCGGCCTGCCTGGAACTAACGGTGGAGGTCGAGAGGGTCTGGGGGGTCTCGGGGGTCGTGAGCGTCTGGTTGCCCCTGAGGGCGAGTCCATGCCACTGACCTGCCCGTTAGGAGCGAACGTCTGTTCTGAAGCATCTGTCACAGACGGAGATGAGTCTCTGCTCCTGCACACAGACCACATCCGCACACAGATGGCAACAAAGATCAAATTATTTACACAATATGTGACGTGTCAACCAATCACAGCTTATTATGCTTGGACAATTACACTGTTACAAAATCAACCGAGACAAATTTAACAAATGGTTCCTGCTGGTGGATGCAGAAGCACATCAGGTGATTGAGAGCTGAGCAATCAGCAGTGGTCACAGTTTCTTCATCTGCACTGATTAAAGCGAGTGTACCTCTGACTGGAGTCATCCATGTGATCTGATTCCCCATTTAAAGTGTCTGAAATACAAACAGACAGAAGAGAGTAAAATACAGAGACTGACACCGTGTGTGTGAGACACAAGAGAGTCAAACACAGAGACTGACTTTGGTTGTTGGTCTCTGTGGAGAGGAACATCTCTGCATCCACCTGTAGACCGTCTAAACAGACGGACAGATCACCAACATGATCAGACTGATCTCTGTCTGTGTACAGCTGCAGTGTCTGCACCACCTCACAGACTGACAGGAACAACAGACAAACACACACCACAGAGAAACAATAAAAACACAATCAGTCTGTACTCAATATGAATTGATTCCACATCAGTCAAACATCAGGAGTGAATTTGGTTCATTCTCTTTCATCGAGAGAGATGTACAGAGATTTCTCTGTACAGAGAAATCTCTGTTTCTCTTGTAAAACAACTATCAGCTGTCAGTTCAATTACACAGGACAGCATGTGATTGATGTATAAATGCAGTGTGGACGTGTACAGTAAGTACAGGTGTGTGGGCATGTACAGTATGTACAGTTGTGGGGAAGATTATCTTCATTAACGCTTTATAACTCCATGTCAGCAATAGATTCAAAAACTCATTGACTGAAGAGTGATGCAGCATTACGTTTTAAAAAAATCTATTGGTTTACACACAGTACCATTGTAGGTCATTCTGGAAACTATTCTGAATAACTTGATCCTCTTGGACTGCTGAGGTCTGTCTTCAACTGCTGGTGTGTTTGTAAACCTGCTGATGTGTGCTAAACTTACTCCTGTGTGTGTGTGTGACACACCTGACTGACCGTGTGTATGACCTGACTGACCATCACAGATGTCAGTCAGGTCATATCTGTTCTCAGACACGCAGTACCACACATCTGATGACAGATTGTTTAAATATACTTGTTAAAGCTAACAACCTAAATTAAAGATACATCAGTATTAATTCCATGGTTACAAAACCAACATAGAAGATCAGAGAGACATTAATCTGATGACACACAGGTGGAGGTGTACTATATGTCATTATCCTTTGATTTACAGTAGACTGTTACATCATAACCTTCTGTCTGCAACCCACAAGTGCCTGAATGTTTTATTGTAATAAATCATTATTCTGACCAGATGCCTAATATAAATATTCTGAAATACAATATTAACAAGAGCATAAATTCAAATCAGTACAACAAACTTTACATTGGTGGAAATATGACCCACATAATGTGAGATTCATTAATTATTAAATAGCTCATCTTCTTACTTACAAACAAACTACAAATGTGTGGTTTAAAAATATAGATTCAATAATCAATTGAATTGATAAATGGTAAAAACATAAATGTAGAATGATATTTAGTGACTGTACTCATGTGGAGGCTGTCTGCTCTGTATATGACTCTGTATGTTGAGGCAGCTAATGTAGGTAGGGCAGAGACTCACTCTTCATGTCGTGAGATTTGAGCGTCTCGCTGATATCAAGCATGGCCACGCCCATTAGAACATCAGATTTCAGAGTCTGATAACTCCAAACACGGAAGATCAGTTTGCTGAACGGAGTCACAATCCTGACAAACACGACATACATCATATAATAAACATACAGACAATTGTACAGTGATATTCTGTTTGTAGGTACGACTCTTGTTGTGTGTCAGTCTCTCATCATCAGACTCTGAGTGACAGCAGATAATCTCTCCTCTACAAGCTAAAGAGTCTTATCAGATCATTAGTGTCTGAAGCAGAAACACTACAGGGGCACTTATGAGCAGAGCTTTAAAATAAAGACCTTATGAAGTCTACAGTGAGATCTTATCATTCCTCACATACTCTTACAAACTGCTTCACATTGAGAAAATAAAAGTCAGTTTAAAGAGAGAACTGAGTCACAGTGTGCTATGCTGAATCAGCGTGTGTGTGTTGGTACTACATCAGTAATAAACTCTTACACAGTGAGCGGCTGCTTCCATCTGGGCGAGTGTGTGTTGTTGCATTTCTCCGTCTTCTTGGACTGGCCATCCACACACACCTCCACATACGGACTCGGACCGAACCAGTTCTTCTTATTATCCTTCAGTTTGGCTGAGATCACTATACACAGAGACGACAACACACAGAGACGACAACACACAGAGACGACAACACACAGAGACGACAACACACAGAGACGACAACACACAGAGACGACAACACACAGAGACGACAACACACAGAGACGACAACACACAGAGACGACAACACACAGAGACGACAACACACAGAGACGACAACACACAGAGACGACAACACACAGAGACGACAACACACAGAGACGACAACACACAGAGACGACAACACCCAGACGACAACACACTAATTGGTGTCTGTTGAGATCCAGCATAGTGTCATGACATTCACAAATGAAACACTAAATTTTACAGTAGTAAACCCTTTAAATGTACAAATCCCTATTATGTACAAATCTGCATTTATAAACATCATTATAAACATGAAAAATGTGATCACCAAGGGAAATAATGAGGCCCTTAAATTAATGTGTTGTGCATATAAACGTTATCTAACAATTCTATAAACAAACTCTCTAACACTGACCAACAATATAATTTAAGATACAAAATCTTAAAGATATTTTGTAACCATAACTACACATGCAGAAACACTGCTGTTTTTGCTGACCTCTGTCATATTCATTTATCTGCAGGCTGCATGTGAAACCCAGATCTGACACATCCACATCATGTGACTTCACTTCTTCACTTTATCTCTGTGTATTTACTCTGACAGCTGCTCTGAAGCTCCATTAGTTTTATGACTAGAGGCAAGACATCTTAGAGCACCAGTCAGACAGCGAGCTGCTGAGAAGGATTTCCAGATCAGGTAAAAGACAGGCAGAGCCGTGAGCAAACGTACAGATTACATACCTGTGATCTGCAGCTGTGCTTTCATAGGGAAGCCATTAGCAGGGCCTGCTTTAGCTGCGCTGCAGGCCATCGCATGGGCTGCACTGAGTCCTGCAGCAAAAACAAAACAAACAAATCTCAGATGAACAAACACCCTGCAAGAAGATGAGAACAATGGACACATTCATGCTAGATGTTTGACTCTCAGCAAACAGCCTGGTCCACTTTGCAGCTAATTTTGACCAAGTCTCTCCCACTTTAACAGAGGCCATTTGACTGACATGTTAAGCAACCAACCAAAGGTATTATGTGAAAATTCAGGGAATATCTAGAAGCAAAAGTGAAAAAGTTGCACTCAAGGATTTTTGGTTCAGTTGTCTGAATAACGTTAAAATCTTCCATCCCATGAACCTCACAAACTCTGTCAAACCCAGCAACATTTTCATCCTCAGCAATGTTTATTGTAACAGTCTGGGACCTCGCAAACACAGTCTTGTTTCCCAGCAGACTGAAATAAGTCTGTGCACACTGACTCCGGGACACTATAAAGAACCAGACAGGAACTGCACAAGGTTCACGTCACTCTGATAAAAGCTCATTATCCTAACCCTAACCCTAACCCTAACCCTAAGTTGGACAATTTTCACAAACAATTCATAAACAGTTATTTAGGGGTTTCTCTTTGTTCCAGGTTAAATAGTTTTTTAATCTGAAACAAAAACACTTTCTTAAAGACAATTTTGTTCTATAGATTATGTGTAGCTATGATTCAGGAACAAATGTGATTATTTTTATTCAATTACATTAATTTAAATACATTTTATTCCTCTCAGTAATGACAGGTCTTCTTTAACAATTGCAACAGTTCGGTCTGAGTTTATTCTGAACACTAAAATGTAAAAGCTCTTCAGAGGACAAACATGAACAATGAGGCAAATAAATAAACACAAAGTCTCACTATCTGATTCAGCAGCAAATAAACACTGGTGAAACCAAACTTAAACCAGTTCACATTCATTAAAACACAATCATTCTAAACTAGTTCTATCGTTCTAATACTTCCTCTTCCTTTATTCATCCATCAACTAGCTGTCAAGCAGTTGTTAATTTTGATAACACAAGGCTGTCACCCAGAGGAACCACACACGATCTAACTGCCACGCAGACGTTTCTCTGACTGAAAGTGAGGAGGAGGTATCAGGGAGATCTGAACGAACTTTTACTTGAGCTGATTAGTTAATAATTCAATACCGATCATGTGTTGTGCAGGCCGATCCCAGAGACAGACACACAGACGTCACAAACAAACACATGAAACCACAGCCACTACAGCTTTTTATCTTTCAGGCCTGTGTCATTTTCCTTTATAATACACACATCACTCAGACATTTAGACTATGTGCGCAGGAAAACCAAAGACAAGCCACAACATTTCTGGTTCTGCGAGATTTCTTTCTCTCACAGGTGATGTGTCACTCTTCAATGTTAAAATACTTTCCTACACCTCAGTTTAACATTCAAACACTGAAGCCACCTTCTGAAAATAATGTTTCAAATAATGACATGGTATTACCATAATATATGCCCCAAAACAATGTGCTTACATCATGATACTTGTCATTCACTTAGATCACAATACAAGTCATGATGCAATTAATATATAACGTTTACTGTATGACAACGTCTCCATTATACAGTATCTTATCTACAACACTGAAACACACACACATCATAAAAGGGTCAAAGCTCACAGCTGATGTCTGACGCGCACATGGACACATTTAACACTTCCAGCACCTGAAAACAAATCACCACGAAACGTCATGTTCACTCACAAATACTTACTATTATGGCCCTTTAAAGCACCATGGCATTTTCATGTTAATTTATTATTACTTAAAACAATATCATAATAATGTCTTAGACAATGATAATCTCTAATTGAAAACGGTCTTTATTTTTCCTTTTCTATGGCAGAGATGAATGATGAATAAAATAACAATAGCTGCAGAACCTCTGGTGTTTTTGGAAGAAAACTATGATTATTTTATGTATATATTCTGTCCTGTCAGATATAAATGAGTTACTATGGTAATCACAGTGTCACTAGTTAGCAGCAGGACTTGTATGTGTGATGTTTGGTAGAAACGGTCTTCATCACATCAGTGTATGTGTGATGTTTGGTAGAAACGGTCTTCATCACATCAGTGTACGTGTGATGTTTGGTAGAAACGGTCTTCATCACATCAGCGTATGTGTGATGTTTGGTAGAAACGGTCTTCATCACATCAGCGTATGTGTGATGTTTGGTAGAAACGGTCTTCATCACATCAGCGTGTGTGTGATGTTTGGTAGAAACGGTCTTCATCACATCAGCGTGTGTGTGATGTTTGGTAGAAACGGTCTTCATCACATCAGCGTGTGTGTGATGTTTGGTAGAAACGGTCTTCATCACATCAGCGTGTGTGTGATGTTTGGTAGAAACGGTCTTCATCACATCAGCGTACGTGTGATGTTTGGTAGAAACGGTCTTCATCACATCAGCGTACGTGTGATGTTTGGTAGAAACGGTCTTCATCACATCAGCGTACGTGTGATGTTTGGTAGAAACGGTCTTCATCACATCAGTGTACGTGTGATGTTTGGTAGAAACGGTCTTCATCACATCAGTGTATGTGTGATGTTTGGTAGAAACGGTCTTCATCACATCAGTGTATTGTGATGTTTGGTAGAAACGGTCTTCATCACATCAGTGTATTGTGATGTTTGGTAGAAACGGTCTTCATCACATCAGTGTATTGTGATGTTTGGTAGAAACGGTCTTCATCACATCAGTGTATGTGTGATGTTTGGTAGAAACGGTCTTCATCACATCAGTGTATTGTGATGTTTGGTAGAAACGGTCTTCATCACATCAGTGTATTGTGATGTTTGGTAGAAACGGTCTTCATCACATCAGTGTATGTGTGATGTTTGGTAAAACGGTCTTCATCACATCAGTGTATGTGTGATGTTTGGTAGAAACGGTCTTCATCACATCAGTGTATGTGTGATGTTTGGTAGAAACGGTCTTCATCACATCAGTGTGTGTGTGATGTTTGGTAGAAACGGTCTTCATCACATCAGTGTATGTGTGATGTTTGGGAAACGGCTTCATCACATCAGTGTGTGTGATGTTTGGTAGAAACGGTCTTCATCACATCAGCGTGTGTGTGATGTTTGGTAGAAACGGTCTTCATCACATCAGTGTATTGTGATGTTTGGTAGAAACGGTCTTCATCACATCAGTGTATGTGTGATGTTTGGTAGAAACGGTCTTCATCACATCAGTGTATGTGTGATGTTTGGTAGAAACGGTCTTCATCACATCAGTGTGTGTGTGATGTTTGGTAGAAACGGTCTTCATCACATCAGTGTATGTGTGATGTTTGGTAGAAACGGTCTTCATCACATCAGTGTATGTGTGATGTTTGGTAGAAACGGTCTTCATCACATCAGCGTGTGTGTGATGTTTGGTAGAAACGGTCTTCATCACATCAGTGTACGTGTGATGTTTGGTAGAAACGGTCTTCATCACATCAGTGTATGTGATGTTTGGTAGAAACGGTCTTCATCACATCAGTGTACGTGTGATGTTTGGTAGAAACGGTCTTCATCACATCAGCGTGTGTGTGATGTTTGGTAGAAACGGTCTTCATCACATCAGTGTATGTGTGATGTTTGGTAGAAACGGTCTTCATCACATCAGTGTATGTGTGATGTTTGGTAGAAACGGTCTTCATCACATCAGTGTACGTGTGATGTTTGGTAGAAACGGTCTTCATCACATCAGTGTATGTGTGATGTTTGGTAGAAACGGTCTTCATCACATCAGTGTATGTGTGATGTTTGGTAGAAACGGTCTTCATCACATCAGTGTATGTGTGATGTTTGGTAGAAACGGTCTTCATCACATCAGTGTATGTGTGATGTTTGGTAGAAACGGTCTTCATCACATCAGTGTACGTGTGATGTTTGGTAGAAACGGTCTTCATCACATCAGTGTATGTGTGATGTTTGGTAGAAACGGTCTTCATCACATCAGTGTATGTGTGATGTTTGGTAGAAACGGTCTTCATCACATCAGCGTATGTGTGATGTTTGGTAGAAACGGTCTTCATCACATCAGTGTATGTGTGATGTTTGGTAGAAACGGTCTTCATCACATCAGTGTATGTGTGATGTTTGGTAGAAACGGTCTTCATCACATCAGTGTATGTGTGATGGTGCAGCAGGATCAGGGCATACCTGTTCAACATTCAAATGATCTAAAGCAAAACCAAACAAACCCGAGACCAGCCGAAACCGAACCCGTCATGTGTGTACTCATATAAAGCCACCACAAGTGATCTACTTCCTCAAGACAGCTGCTGATGTCCGTGTGGATCTCCTCACCACTTTAATCCATCGACACGACATGCAAAGAGTCGCAGACGAACCAACCCGTCAACAGACCGTCATTATAACGCAGCGGACCCGTGACACAGACACATTTCGGCATCAGTCGTCCATCACTTACCGAATCTGTCGCTGGGTGTGTAAAGACTCTGACGACAGGTCCTGAAACAGTTTATTACAGAATCACTGATCGATCCACTTCAGATCAGGAAACGAACTTCCGCCATCTTACGTCAGCGCGTCATCAGTGACGCTGCGCGGAAGGCAGCCCCTCCCACTCCGACTGAGAGGCTGTTTCCTGAGTCTCTGTTTAAGTCCTGCGCTTCATGAACATCTGATACTCTCAGTCCTAATGTAGATACAGGACAATCCGCCTGGGTAATGTCAGTAACATCCAGAGGACACACTGTTTCACTTTATCACTGTCACTGTGTTTATCTTATTCGTGTTACTGTTGTTTCTTATGTCCGTCTTAAGAGGGACGGACTAAATAACAGTATTTTATTGTATTAAAGTACAGATGACAGTAAAGATCTTGAATCAGGGTATAACGTGAACAGCGCTGAGATAAGTAATAAGTATTATAATAATTAATAATAATGTAAATAATAAAAATAATTATTATTTACATTAATTACACCCGACCAGGCAGAGATTACACAACATATGTCGGTCTAATTTCACATTTATTAGCGCTTAAACTCTGAAACACTCACTGAACCGTGATCAGAGGGTTTCATTGCCACAGACCCATACAAACAGTCACATGAATATCTAGTTATTCTGTGTACCTCTGCATTATTTGTATTACAAAGTACGTATGGTTTGTGTCATTCTGTATTTACATATAGGCTTTAATCCAAAATGTCTGGCAAATAATCAATGCTACAATACAAGCAATTCCTACGACGTGCTGTGATTGATAAATAAACCAGAGTTAGGACGGAGATGTCCTGAGTAAGTGTTTAGACTGGAGCTGGTGAAAGAGCGCCATCTAATGGTCACATACGTGAAAATCAAGAGTACAGGGAGTAAAGAGGACATTCATTACATGGGATGTTTACAATATGCACTGCAAACCTGATGTGCTCTGCAATTAATATACGTGTACATGTACTTACATGCTCGTAGTCAGTTCTCATCACTTATTGGAGACTAGAAGTGTATACTACATGCCTTGAAAAATCAAATACACAAATACGTGTTGTATGGCCGATCATCTCAACAAAGCAGGTTTTTATAGAGTTTCTCACACTTCTGATTTCATAACTGAACACACACTACACAAATCTGACCATCATCATCACTCTCTATTACAGACTCGGGACTGAACTACAATATAAAGCAACACTTAAAATAAACAACACACACAATTAGTTTCTTAAGAATAGACTAGCAGTACAGCACATGTGTTTAGCTGTGCATTCACTGAGCTTCTGTCCACAGCCTGCGCTTTTATTTCACTTTTCTTCTTGTTTCTGTTGTTTATAATATCTTTGCTTTAATTATGACGTTAAATCATTCGTTTATAAAGCTTTTTCAGTTCGACTGTTGTTTTATGTATTTTGTATTTCGTTGCAGTTTTTGTGATTCATTTCCATGTCAAGCACTCTTAATTACTTTTGTAATAATAAATCTGCTATACAAATCAACTAAACGCTCGTGCAGTCGCTTATGAGCAGTGCTCCGGTTGCTATGGTAACAACCTCATCACTGATCCCGGCTCGCTTGTACATTAGAATAAATGACTTGTTTGTAATAAGTTCAACCTTTCTAACATTTCTATTCCAATAAAGATTATTAAATAATTAAATAATTAAACGGTCTGAGTCTGGAGGCTGCAGCGGCAGGCGCGTGCGCGCTCGCACGGGGCGTTACGGTAACGCGCATGTGTCCGGAAATGATCGCGGAGGGAGGAGGCTCGGCGGTGGATCGGCGCTCGGTGCGGCTGGCGGACTCTCGGTGCTGGACGCGGGCGGCTCCGGTGTCGGTCTGACGGGCGATGGGTCTGATCGCTCGCGCGCGTAAAGAATGGTTCATCCTCGGTATAGTGCTCGTGATCACGGGCGCCAAGATCGCGCCGTCCGTGGGAGTGAAGGGAGGTGAGAGCATATGACTGCCCATCAGCAACTCATCAAACTCTTCAGTCAGATGATAATAACGATAATAATAATGATGATGATGATGATGATGATGATGATGGTGATGATGATGAAGTTCAGCAGCGCCGGCTGTGCGGCAGTAGTCAGTCTGTGAGTCTCATGTGAGTGTCACTACAGCACAACTCATCAAACTCTTCAGTCAGATGATAATAATGATAATAATAATGATAATAATGATGATGATGATGATGGTGATGGTGATGATGATGAAGTTCAGCAGCGCCGGCTGTGCGGCAGTAGTCAGTCTGTGAGTCTCATGTGTGAGTGTCACTACAGCACAACTCATCAAACTCTTCAGTCAGATGATAATAATGATAATAATAATGATAATAATGATGATGATGATGATGATGATGGTGATGATGATGATGAAGTTCAGCAGCGCCGGCTGTGCGGCAGTAGTCAGTCTGTGAGTCTCATGTGAGTGTCACTACAGCACAACTCATCAAACTCTTCAGTCAGATGATAATGATAATAATAATGATAATAATGATGATGATGATGATGGTGATGGTGATGATGATGAAGTTCAGCAGCGCCGGCTGTGCGGCAGTAGTCAGTCTGTGAGTCTCATGTGTGAGTGTCACTACAGCACAACTCGTTCACACTCGTTTCATGTGCTCGTGTGTGTTTCATCAATAACTGCACTGAGTGTCAGTACAGTCTGCATTTATATGCGTCTGTAACTTACTGGATTTCAGTTCACTACACTTGATCTTGTTGATTACGCATTATGTTCAGGGTTGTGCATTGGTTAGTTAAACGTGTTGTTTGGGTCGACTGAACCTGGTTCATTCAGTTTCCTGTGAGCGCTGTAGTGACACGTTGCAGCCGGATCTGATTCAGTGCTGTCCGGATAGAGAAGAGCTCAAGACAAACGTGACAACGCCTGAAACTTTAAAGGAATATAAATGTGAATGCATACAACACAGTGGTTTTATTATAATACATCTACCGTATGTTTCTGTAATGCATAATGTAATACATGGGTTTATTGTATACATACAATGTCTATAGCCGGTGCAAAGTTGAACTTATTCCTCATTCTTTCATTGTTTGCTTTAAAGTTCATTCATCCTGTTCTCTCTCAGGTCCTCTTCGTCCAGAGATCACCATCACCTATGTTGCAGTATCTGTTATTTTCCTGAACAGCGGCCTGTCTTTGAAAACAGAGGTGAGGCTGGTACCTGTTCAGGTTTATTTAAATGATTTATTTCTGTTCACATTTTTGTTACTAATCTCGTTCTGTTTTTCAGGAGTTGGCGAGTGCATTAATGCACGTGAAGTTGCATTTCTTCGTCCAGACATTCACGCTTGTGTTCTTCCCCGTCGCCGCTTGGCTTCTTCTCAGAGTTCTGGCTCTCACGGCGATCAACGTGTGGCTTCTGAAGGGGTACGGCCTCATACACAAACACTCTCTCTGCCCCTCCATCGCTCAGCTGAATGGAGTCTCTGTGGATGGAGCTGCAGGAGGAACCCCACACGTCCCCTCATGAACGCTTGCAGATTGAGTCATTATTGTTCACCATTAACCCGCATTTTCTAGTTGTGTAATGACACAGAGAGGACGGCAGGGTGGGGTCAGTATTGATAGTAAAGAAACGTTGTACACGCCTGTGTGTGTCAATACAGTGAAAAGAAAGAACATAAAGACGTCTTAAATGTAAAGCAGTGAGTTCTATAAAGGTTCTTTAAGGCGTGTGTGTGCGTGTGTGTGTCAGGTTGCAGACGGTGGCGTGTATGCCTCCTCCTGTATCCTCTGCTGTCATTCTAACCAAAGCTGCAGGAGGAAATGAGGTAAAACATCACAGTAGCTTTACAAACACGCCACAGCAAAACATAGTAGACAGGCATTGAAATGAAATGTATTGTTTTAATGTTTTTGTACAGGCTGCAGCCATTTTCAATTCTGCATTCGGGAGCTTCCTGGTGAGTGTGATAACAGAGAAAGAAATAAAGACAGATGTTACTGATGTGAGACAGAACGAGTGTGTGAGGGTCTCTGAGGGGTTTCTCTCTGTCTGCAGGGGATTGTGGTCACTCCTCTCCTGCTGCTCGTGTTTGTGAGGAAAACTTTAATATTACACACATCAGTATGCATGCCATATGTGTGTGATGTTGTAATGTGTGTTTGTAATTACCACTGAGGTAGTGTATGTGATGTTATAGTGACATAATGTGCGTGTGTAATGGTTTCTCACTGCTTTGTGTGTGTGTGTGCAGCTGGGTTCCTCGTCTTCTGTTCCGTTCTCCTCCATCTTCTCTCAGCTCTTCATGACTGTGGTCGTCCCACTCATAGTCGGACAGGTGAGGGTGTGTGTGGATACTTCTGTTCCAGTTGGGACCATACTTATGTTCACAGGAGTGCAGTATAATCTTTTTTAATCTATAGTTAAGATATTGATTAATCTATGTGCAGGTATGTCGAAGATTCCTCAGAGAGTGTCTGGATCGTAGGAAACCTCCGTTCGGGACAGTGAGCAGCGTTGTTCTGCTCATGATCATCTACACCACCTTCTGCGATACCTTCTCCAACCCTAACATAGAGCTGGACCATCTGAGCCTGCTCCTTATCATCTTCATCAGTACACTTGAAAGACTCATATCATCAGAAACACCATTATTCTTACTCCTCTAAAACAAGAGTTTAACTCACACTCTCTCTTTCTCTCTCTCTCTCAGTTTTCACCATTCAGCTGAGCTTCATGGCCCTGATATTTATTCTGTCTACACGGTGAGAAACACACCCACACTTTTGCTCATCTCACAGTGACCATTGTCATGTGTTTGTGTGTGTTACTGTTACAGTATTTTTTGTTTGTGCTGTTTATAGAAAATCGTCTGGATTCACGGCAGCTGATTCTGTGGCCATCATATTCTGTGCCACACACAAATCACTCACGCTAGGTAAAACACAATATTTGCTGTGTAAGTGATTTTGAGGTTTAGAATACTAATAAAATTCTGCATTTGTGTGTGTGCAGGTATCCCCATGCTGAAGATTGTGTTTGAGGGTTATGAACATCTGTCTCTGATCTCTGTTCCTCTGCTGATTTATCATCCTGCTCAGATTCTGCTGGGCAGCATCTTACTTCCCTCCATCAAAACCTGGATGAGTGGAAGACAGAAGGTAACACACACAGCTGTCCTGTGTAAATGAGCACATAGCTCAGTCTTTCTCAAGCCTCTTCATTTAGACACAGCAGCTCTACACATCCTGAACATCTGACACATTTCAGGTGTTAAAAATGCTGCTGCTAACTCTACTAACCAGCAGACGGGTTGAATCAGGTGTAGTTAAGGAAACAGCATGAGTACTGCTGCTGCATCTGCAGCTAAACTGCCATCATCTACCATCAAAGTACCATTATCATCAACTATTGTAATCAGTAATTATTCCCATAAAATTACACGTGACCCAGGGACAGATTTTAAACACATCTGACCTTTCCATAATGTCTTTCTCTCACAGATTAATATCTGACATAAACTGACAGCAGTGTGAGTATAAACTCCACAGAAAACAGATTTGGACTCTAGATAAGTTTCACTGTAGTTTATCATGGACCCAAATTCAGGTCATACAGGTTTGATTTTAGTCATTTCAAGTAATTAGATGCTGTTAATTAAAATAAGACTTGTATTTATTTAATTAATGTGATCATTATAAATGTATGGCATTGCTTCTACTGTTGAAATATTATGAGACTGTATTTATGATTTTGATTCACTGGGAGGCAACAGCCAATTAATGATGAGCCAATCAGTGACAAGCTAATCAGTGATGGAGAATTGTTAAAAGTTGCTTTAAGTCAACATAATTTTATTTCATTTTAATTTTATAATAAGTTTATTTGAAAAAAGCTCAGACCTTACCAAATGGTTGATAAGGATGATGGAATTGAGATGTTATTGCTCTGCGTCAGATGTTTATTTGAATTCATCTTGATGTTTGATGTTCCTCCTCCACAGACTCTGACACCCATATGAGCCACAGTTTTGATGTTGTGAAACGTTTGTTAAAGCCGAACCAGTAAAAAATGAGACCAAAGCAGACGTGGTGTGCTCTCCTGCTGACAGGCCGAAGGGAGACGCGACTCTGAATGAAGTGCCTTCATCCTCACACCTGCCTCACTGCAGACTGCAGCTTCACATGATTCCATGAGCCTTTTATAAACACAGACCTGAAAGTATATTTTTATATCAAGTGTAAAATCTTTTCTTACTGCAGCAGCACTCAAGTATTTCATGTATTAATGTGGCTAATTTGGGCCTTGATTGTATTTGCACTAGAAAAACTAAAGTAAATCAATGTAGTATAAATACATCTAGACTTTCACCTGACAATTAAAGAATATTTCAGCTATTATTGACTCTTAATTCTAGTTGAAGTTCTGTTGTAAAACACAGAGGTCAGTAGCTGAGGGTCAGACGGTTAACCTCAACATCCTGGTTCCTGTATCATGCAGGACTTCCTGTGTGATGGTACGTTACTGCAGACAATAAATATTGTCATGAATTCTCTGTATCTGCGGTTTTGTGTACAAACTCATTTTCACTGATGTCACACAAGAGCAGTTCTTTTTTTAGTAATAAACGGATTTTATTTTTTTTTATTAATTAAAAACAACAAAAGACTGTAAAATCTTTAGCACTTTTTCAGCTTCATAAGTTATAAGACAGATTGGTAACAGTATTGCACATCCACACTATAGATTTCACAATGAAAAACAGTTACATCTTTTCTGAAGACAAAAACACTGTTTTTTTTTGTACTGTCTTTGTCTATGTTTCCACCATGTATGTGTGTTTAGTTTCCTGCTGGTGTTACATTATACTCCGCTTGTAGCACCGGGAAACTGTTTCGGGATGGAGGGATGAATTTGCAGGTTTAAAAACGTGTGTGGATAAGGTCGTAGATGGATGCATTTGAGAACTGAGTGAGCTTTGAACATTGTGTTTGTGTGTGTAAATGTGTGTGTTTGTAGGAGTCTGAAACAGTAGGTCTGGGTTCTGTGTGTGTTCACTGGATTTACTGTGTTTGCGTTTGGAGAGCTATAAGTATTCTGAACTGAAGCAGTTTTAGTTTGTGAAGTGAGGTGTGTGTTGTATTGTGTGCTATATGGTATGGTGTTATGGTAGTGTGTATAGACAGTGTTGTGTTTGAGACTCTTTCTTACATTATAGAAGCTGCACAAAAAGAGAAAACACTAAAAATCGAAATATATATAATAAAATACATATTTCATTGTAACTAGATTTATAAACATTGTTCAAATGCCTAACCCAAGTTATGAGTTCCTTCTAGCGAACACCACCAACAGAGGTGTGTGTGGGACACAAAATTTGAGAATTTTGTGTCCCATCATGCATCACTGTGGATCTGATTCAAGATTATATTTACATAATATAATTTCTATTATAGAACAACCTGCCAGCTGAATGACAGGTTCCTCTCCATTTTGTCTGAGGGTGTGACAGTGTCAGTGTTGAGACAGGAGACTTACAAATAAAAGTCACAGAATGGCACAAACTAAAACATAATTAAGAGAGGGCAGGTAGACAGATACTGTGTGTGTGTGCTGGGGCAGGTAGACAGATACTGTGTGTGTGTGCTGGGGCAGGTAGACAGATACTGTGTGTGTGTTCTGGGGCAGGTAGACAGATACTGTGTGTGTGTGCTGGGGCAGGTAGACAGATACTGTGTGTGTGTTCTGGGGCAGGTAGACAGATACTGTGTGTGTGTGCTGGGGCAGGTAGACAGATACTGTGTGTGTGTGCTGGGAGACAGACGTAGACAGATACTGTGTGTGTGCGCTGGGGCAGGTAGACAGATACTGTGTGTGTGGCTGGGGCATAGACAGATACTGTGTGTGTGCGCTGGGGCAGGTAGACAGATACTGTGTGTGTGCGCTGGGGCAGGTAGACAGATACTGTGTGTGTGCGCTGGGGCAGGTAGACAGATACTGTGTGTGTGCGCTGGGGCAGGTACACAGATACTGTGTGTGTGCGCTGGGGCAGGTAGACAGATACTGTGTGTGTGTTCTGGGGCAGGTAGACAGATACTGTGTGTGTGCGCTGGGGCAGGTAGACAGATACTGTGTGTGTGTGCTGGGGCAGGTAGACAGATACTGTGTGTGTGTGCTGGGGCAGGTAGACAGATACTGTGTGTGTGTGCTGGGGCAGGTAGACATATACTGTGTGTGTGTGCTGGGGCAGGTAGACAGATACTGTGTGTGTGTGCTGGGGCAGGTACACAGATACAGTAATTCACTATACAGGATAGTACAGTATAGTCATTTATAATTTATTTACGTACGGTGTGGTTTTAAAATGACTAATAAATGACAAGTGTACTAAAGTTTTACATTGTATTGTAACTTTCCGTTGAGCAGGACGGGTTGTGTAGTTTCACTTTCTTTCTCGCCTACATCTCCCAGCGTCTTCCAAAACTCATGTGTTTATTTTTGCTCTTATGTGCTTTATTTTTGCTCTTATGTGTTTATTTTTGCTCTTATGTGTTTTATTTTTGCTCTTATGTGTTTATTTTTGCTCTTATGTGTTTTATTTTTGCTCTTATGTGTTTTATTTTTGCTCTTATGTGTTTTATTTTTGCTCTTATGTGTTTTATTTTTGCTCTTATGTGTTTTATTTTTGCTCTTATGTGTTTATTTTTGCTCTTATGTGTTTATTTTTGCTCTTATGTGTTTATTTTTGCTCTTATGTGTTTTATTTTTGCTCTTATGTGTTTTATTTTTGCTCTTATGTGTTTTATTTTTGCTCTTATGTGTTTATTTTTGCTCTTATGTGTTTATTTTTGCGCTCATGTGTTTTTAACGCGTTTCTGAACGGCTGCATTCAGGTTTTCATCGCTGCATTACCTGCATGCATGCGTGCATGCGCTGCGCGTGACCTGGAAACAGTCTGCACACAAACTAACTTTCCTTTGCGCTGAAATGAAAAGCGAATGCAGTAAATCCCGTCCGTCAGGAGCGCACATGAGCTGACAGCATCTCATGCATCTCATGCCGCAGCTGCTGTTTAATAGTCCGGCTTTGTGTCGTGTGGAGTGACTCGTTATGGAGCTCCGGGGAGCGGCAGCGGCCGCGCAGCCGCAGCGGGCCGACGATAAGACGCACGAGTCCCGCATGGACGAGTACCTGCGCTCGCTGGGTTTCTACCGCAAGAAGATCGCCAAGGACGGATCGTGTCTGTTCAGAGCCGTGGCGGAGCAGGTCAGAAGACCGATCGTGAGCTTTAATGTCCTCATTCACTGTGTCCCCATTTAATCCACATTTATAAACACAAACACACACGACCAAACAAATGGAAACGTCCCCAGACTGCTCTGAATGTCACTGGTGTGTTGAAGTACTTTTCATTAACGAGACTGGAATCACATTGATTCCCTGTTTATGCCACTTTAGACTTTAAAAGAAAACTTTTAAAAGAGTTAGAAATGAAATGAAATGATGGTTTCTGTTTTATTCTGAGGCCAGTTAGCTTTAGCATACTAGCTTTGCTAATATTGGCATTATAATTCATTTACATTATGAGTGGAGTGAATATTGTCTCTATATTTATAAAGTAAGTATATAGTGTTTATAACCTCGAATATGTGACTAGTTCTTTTACAGTTAGAGCTTAATGTGATATGACAGAGGAATGTTTGTTATGTTGAATACTGACAATATTAAGGTATGAAATAGTGTCTGGTTTAGACATGCCTACAGGAAACAGACCAGTTATTTATCAGTCAGTAAAGGAAATGATCTAATCACTACAGTTACTCAGTGACTTTGAGAAATGTTCATTCGTCACAGATCTTGGTAGAGGTTTGGAAGGATTTAGGGACATTTGTAATGCGTGTGTTATGAAGTAGCACTTCACCATAACAGAGTCATCACATATGAACTTCATCAACCGGTTCCTCCTGTTATGAGAGCTGCTCCACACCTGAAGTGTAACACCGTCTCTGACGCAGCCCAGCGGCTGACCACGCCGTGTATAATAATCCTTCACACTGTACACTTAATCCATTTTAATCCATGCTTTTAGGATTCAAACCCCTGATCCTGGTGTTGCTGGTATAGTGTTCGACCAGTTGAGCTGTGGGATCATTATTATAATAATACTATATTATTATTATAATGTGGGATCATTCATTTTGAGGGAGTGCACAGACTGACAGGTGTGTTATATCCGCAGGTTTTGCACTGTCAGAGTTTACACACTGATGTTCGGATGGCTTGTGTGAATTATTTGAGACGGAACAGATCCACTTATGAGCTGGTAACATTCAGAACATGCTTTCCACACTGTTTATTAACATGACATACTTGCATACTTTTTTATAGTTATTGGGCCACATGTATCTGTATACATGAAAAGCCAAGATGACCAAATGTGCAGATGACCAATACAGCAATGCAAAACAAATTGTCACAGAATGATATTGTATCCCACAATACAATGTGCTCTGTTTAACCTTTCTTTTTTTGCATCTGAATTACTCTCAGAAAATAACACAGAACTGTTTAATGTATTCTGTCTGTTTGTGTAGTAAACCTGTGAGGATTTTTTGTCTGCTTGTTTCTAGTTTATTGAAGGTGATTTTGAGAAATACCTGGAGAATTTACAGGACCCTCAGGTAACACCTGCAGTTTTCCAGAGCAACTTTTAGAAAACATTACAAATGAACAGAGCTTAATTTTATATATAAAATATAAAAGATTTTATGAAGTCTTATATCAAATCTTTATTGATTTGTGACTGAGATTTTTCATACTAATGTTCATTGAAATGTTTTGTGTTCAGAGCTGGGTTGGCCAGGTGGAGATTAGCGCTTTGGCTGAGCTCTATAAGTGAGAATACTGCATTATTTGTTTCAAATAATGTTTCATTATTTGTGTTCATTAGTGAAGGATTTGATTTGCTGACAGTGTGCTGTTATTTTCTCCAGGCATGATTTCATTATTTTCCAGCAGCCTGATCAACCTCCAGTCAAACTCACAGAGAACAGCTTCACTGATAAGGTTCAAACAAACATCCATTCACAGTTTTGTAAAACTGCATGTTGCATATTGTGCGTAACCCTGAAGTCTGTTTCTTTCTCTTCCTCTGTCAGGTGCGACTGTGCTTCCTCAATGGAAACCATTATGACAGTGTTTACCCACAATCCTTTGAGAAAAGTGCAGCTGTATGTCAGTGTAAGTGACATGATGATTTTTGAGCTTCTTTCTCCTCTGATGTTGTAACACTTCACCACTCTTGTCCTGTTATTAATGTATTAAGTTTCACAATGAAACAATCATCTCTCTCTCCCTCTTTTTAGTCTCACTTTTAGTTTTAAGGTACTTTATTGGCATAACAAATACAAATACAAGTACATTTGCATTGCCAAAGCATTTACAAAATTAACTGAATACAAATAAATCAATACAAAACAATGTACATAACATAAGGACTTTTCTCTCTCTTTTCTCTCTCTCACTCTGTGTCGTAGCGATTCTGTACGAGCTGCTGTATGATCGTGTTTGTGGTGTGGACCGCAGTGTTTTGTCTCCATGTGTGAAGGGAGGCAGAGGACAAGAGAGGCTGGACTCAGAGGAGTGCAGGAGCAGCGCAGAGTCTGACCTGGAGGAAGGCGACTTCTGGTGTGTATCAGGCTGTTCATGAGATGATAAACTCAAGGTGTGCTGTCATGTGACCTCCCTGACCTCTGTGAAATGTGTGTGTGTGTGTGTACATGTGTGTCTGGTCTTACTCCAGGTCCAGTGAAGGCAGAGAGAAGCCGACCGGTGTAGTGAAGAGCAGACAGCCGCATAGGGTGTGTCACTTTTTCTGGATGATTAACAACATGTTGATCTGATGATGTTTTGTAGTGACCGTCACTTTGAAGTGTACTCTGATGCTCTGTGTGCTTCAGGGTCGTGGAAGGGGCCGCTTTCGAGAAGGGGGGCGTGAACTTTTGTCCACAAAGGTGCAAAAATCCCTAAACCCCGCCCTCTACAGAAATGTGGAGTATGACGTGTGGCTTCGCTCTAAACGCAGTGCGTCACCTTATGCCGTTATTAATGTACTATTTTAAAATGTAGTTCTTTTCACTGCAAAGCTGAATACATTTAAATAATTCCTTATTTCTTTAATAATTTAAGACAGTATGTGACACTGTATGCTGACTGCCTGAGTTTGTGTTTATAGTTCAGCAGCAGCGAGATTTCTGCATGGCTGCAGGGATGCAGTACTCTGTTGGAGATAAATGCAAGGTACACTGTGTTGACAACAGAACATTTACTGTTTTGAGGAGTATCTGAAGATGTGTTCTTGTCTCTCAGGTGCAGTTGAGTGCCACTGGACGTTTCTATAGTGCTTATGTTAAGGAGGTCAGTCCTGACAACGGACCGATCACTGTGTTTATAGAGGACCTCGGCAGGCAGTATGTGTTTCTCTTTTGCTGCTGTGTTGTAGAGACTCTAGATATGTGTTTAGAAAACATCCTACATACTATATTAACATACACAATAAAGTGTTTGCCTGAAAGTTTCACAGGGAAAGCAATGACCTCACTGGATCTGTGTAACAAGACATTTGTACAGGACTGTTTGACAGATGAGTTTTAAATGAGAGAAGTGTTCAGGAAGTCTGTTTGTCATCATTTGATTTTATGTTTCTACATTCAGATCATAAGCGGAGTCTCTAGTCTGAAATAATTTTTATAATTCACTTGTTTAGTTGCTCCATTAACAGAACATCTCTCCTTCTGTCTGTCTCTCCCTGTATCTGTCTCTTCCTCTGTCTCTCTTTCTGTCTCTCTGTTCCCTCCCTCTGTCATTCTGTCTCTCTTTGTCTCTCCCTCTCTCTTCTCTCTCTCTCTCTCTCTCTCTCTCTCTGTCTCTCTCTGTCACTCTCTCTGTAGACATACTGTGCCGTTGTTGAATTTACGTCTTCCTTCTGAAGAACCTCAGTCTTGGCAGAAAGTGTCTGAGAAGAGTAAAAGACATCCTGCACCAAACAATGAACACACATCATCTGGTATGTTCTCTCTAAACACACATCACCTCTCTCTTACACGCTCTCTCACTCACACACATACAGTTATTGTTTTGTGTCTTGATGGTGTCTTTATATAGAGTGGGAGAACAGAGGAGGTCGGAGGTCAGTCAAATCAGCATCTAGTGGGCATGTACACAAGCAGCACTCCTGGCCTCAGACCACCACAGAGGAGCAGACAGGTGGGCGAGGTGTGACGTTCAGGTGTGTATATAAATACAGCACACACACATTCAGTGTCTTGTGTGTCTGTTGTGTTTCATTTTACATCCAGATTCATTTATTTGTGGCGTATATAGTTTGATTTTCTCAATCCTTCAGCTGATATGATGTGTGTGTGTGTGTACAGGTCTGATCAGCGCAGCAATGCTGTGTGTGTGGTTCCACAGGAGAAAGAGGACACCCTACTGGAACTTCTGCACAAAGATGAACAGAACTTCCCCTCTCTTGGAACAAGCCCACAAACGGTGCAGTCAACACACGTATGCACACACGTATGCACACACGTATGCACACACGTATGCACACACGTATGCACACACGTATGCACACAAACAAATCAACAGGAAACCACAGTCACTGTGACATTTTATTTATCAGGATTTGATTGGATTGTGAGATTATTGCTGTGATATTACTGGTTAGTATTGTTTATATTGCCCACTTGGGCTTTTAGCAGTAAAGTTGTTTTAGAGGTGAGGATCGATTGATTATACAATATACATTTTCAGAATAACATGCACTGAGGACTAAACAAATTTATTTAAAAAGTTGAATACTCAAAAAGCACTATGAATTTTGATTTAATGTTGAATTTAAACAGAATTCATGCTAATTACATAAAGTACTTCACTTCTATTAACAACATACTTATGTGTATATATCTACTTCAGTAATTGTGTGTGTGTGTGTTCAGGCCACTGCTGGTGAGGTCATACAGAAGGGAGGGGAGAAGAGAAGCTCCCGGAGAAAAGAGCACAAGGGGTCAGTCTCAGAGACAGGTGAGGGGTTAAGCTCCGCCTCTTTAAATCTCAGGTGTGTCAACTGGGCCTCTGACTGATGTTTCCTTCCCTTCTGTGTTTGTATTTACAATCATAAAGACAGATGCTAAAATAAAAGTTCATCTTTTTATAAAATACATATTTAGTGACCTGAATATCAAAGACTTAAATATGAAAGGTTTCTTTTGATTTTGGGAACACAAGTAACCATTTAGAAACCACCCAAAAGACCCTAGAAGACCCTGCATAGCAATACACTAAAAACCACTTTGCAGAAAAACATGCTAGCAGGTGCTTTGCAGGGCCACAGCATTCTGAAGGTCAAGCACCAGTCACATCTTCCCAGTGTCATATAAGAATCTGAGTTATTGTCATTCATGTTGCTTCTGTGGTTTTCAGACTTTAAAGAAGCTCCACAAAACCCTGTTGAGAAACAGGAGAGTAACACTGAAGAGAAGCATCAGGTGACTTACATTAAGCAGCTTTTGACTATTAATCATTACAGCCTGGTTTACACATGGTGTTAAAACAGAACTTTTAACCAGTGTTACGACTCTTTAAGCCAGCAAATTGCCATTGTTAATTTGCCATCATGGAGTCCACATGACCTGTGTCTTTGTTGTTTTTCAGAGACGGGTCACAGAGGAACCAGAGCCGAGGTCTTCTCTCTCAATAAAAGAGAAATCTGTCCTTTCCTCGCCTTCTCTGCCTCCTGCTGTCACCCTCTCTTCAGCCCCCAAAACTACTCCACTTCGATCTCAAACTAATTCTGCTGCCCCACCTGGCCTAAATAAAACCACTCCTAAGGCAGTTAAAATCACCGCAGTTCAAACTCAGAATGCCTCTGCCCTGAGTTTTGACACCAGTCAGCTTGCCCCGGTAACTTCAGCCCCTTCACACTCTGTATCTGTACCAACAGCACTCTCTGTTGCCCCCCCTGCTCTTATCCAATCTACCCCTGCCTCCATACCTACTGGACAAACTGCCCCAGTCATAACAGTTCTGCCCACAGCTGGGCATAATTCAGGTTCTTCCCAACCCACCCAAACTCCATCTCAAAATACCCCTGTGAGCTCTTCTGCCCCCACTAAAGTTACCCCAGTTATACCCCTGAGCCCTGTCCAAGTACCTGCTTCTGTCTCTACTCTGGCTCCCTCTGTCTCATCCCCAAATGCCCCTGTTAAAACTACCCCACTTGCTCAAGCTGCCCCATCAGTCTCTGCTCCACTCTTCTTACCTTCCTTTGCAATACCTGTTTCTGCAACCCCTTCTGCCCCAGATCAGATATCAGCCCCTATATTAGACTCTTCAGACCCATCTTCGATCACGCCTCCCACTGATGGACGCTGTGTCCAGCTAACAGCAGACGTTCATACTACTGTCACCTCAACACCACCTCCACATGCACCTCGAACGGCTGACCCCATCCATGCTCCGCCTCCAGCCACATTCCAGTCCCCACTCAACACATCGGAGCCACGTCCTTGTGAATCGTTGGCTACACCTGCCTTAGGTAAATGTTTTCAAAGCAAGACATAAGGGTTTGGTCTAAGGTGGATACTGTTTTTCGGATCCTAGTGGTTTATCAGGAGGAGGGTAATTCTCTACATTTATACTAACATTAAGTTTTGGGTGACTCAGTATTTATTGTCTAATCAGTTCTAGATTTCTTCCATTTTTTTATAGGTTGCAAATTCTGTTTTAATTTTGACTTTGTGCACTCACAATTTAATCACAATTTAAAAGATCTTTCTTGCCTGTCAGATGTAGCACCTGCTCCCTGCTACCTGTCTCAGCACCAACAACCTCTCTACCCTCATCCTGAGTGGTCTCAGCTCATTCAGGACCCACTTTATCCAGGATTTCCCCAGAATGAGAAGGGGGAGGTGGAAACCCTGCCCCCATTTTCCCAGTCCCAAAAAGGAGAAGACTTACCACAAGGTAAGGAACTCTAGATACTAGTTATATATGACATGTAATTCCTGTATTAAACAAAGAGAAAAACAACCAGCCAGTTTATAATCTTTAAAACACATTCTGAATTATTTCAGACATCAACGTTCTCAGGTTTTTCTTCAACCTTGGCATCAGGGTAAACATTTTTGTTCTTTAACGCACATATCTGTGTTTGCTGCTTCATATTTGTGATGTTCAGCTGGCACTCTTCAAAGGTTGTCCATTAGAACTGCACAGAAATTTAACGTGCTTGTGGTTTCCTCAGGCATACTCTCAGCCATTGTGGCCTCCCATTACATATCTGGGTCCTCTGAACCAAGCCTATCGGCACCTTAGAGCACTACCTTCTTCCTTGCCCTCTAACCCCAGCGTAACTCCATGGCAACCAGAAAATCCATCATCTCTACAGAATTTGAATTCAATCCCTGACACCCCTTTGGAAACCCAAAGTCACGTTCCTGTTGCAGAGATGGGAGTGTATAATGATCATTCTTTACTTAATCAAATGCAGGTGTCCCCAAGACCAGTAGTGCCTTGGTGTGCTTCCCCTAGCCCTGGTACCTATCCTGGGTCATATCCAATGCAGTTTTCAAGCCCACCTTGTGTACCCCCTGGGAATCAGTTGTATCTTCCCTTAGCTGTTGGTTTCCACTCTATTCCACCTCCACCTGTACCTGGTGAAGCAATGAACCATGGCAGAATGGACGTCTTACCATTTGCTCCTCCACCATTGGAGAGAAGTCCAGAGATTGGCCAAAGGTCTATGACCCTCCAGTTAGAATCTTTGCAGAAGACAGCTTGCTTTCCTGGAGGTCAGCCCCATTTAGGTGGTGTCAATTTCAAGCCTGTAGATATTCCTGTTTCATTGACGACGGTGGAACATCCACCCTTTGGTGGACCTTGTCCTGTTGCACAACCTTTTCCACTTGGCCCACTCCCAGCAGACATAGCAGCACTGAACCCTTCAGCCAGTGGAAACTTAGTAAGACAAGGGGAACTTTTTCCAAAGAGCCTCTATGCAGGATATTGTCCTGATGATGACTTTACCAATGTTGACCTCAGAGTTGGGCAGTCCTTCTACAGCCAGTCCTACAGGGGTGGGGGAAGGCGAGGCCAAGATGACAAAAGAGGAAACAGAGGGAGGGGCTCCCGGGGGCGGAAAGATTTTGCAGGCCGAGGAAAGCAAGACGAACATCCATATGGGAATAGAGGACATTACATAAAACGAGGGATGGGGCCAAGTGTGGGGCCACAGTAACTGTTTCAATGACACTGATGCTGGATACACACAAATTTTTCTTGGTTTACAATAAGATTAGCTATATAAAATTAGTTGTGTTTGTGGGCTTTAATTCTATCTGTATAGTGTTTTTAACCTTCCAAGTAACTTCACCTGTTCTGAATTCACAATGTACTGGTGAATATGTAAATGGGTTTGCAAAAATGTAGTAATAAACTGTTTAAAAGAACTTATCTTGCTAAGCACTGAATGCACATTAAAATGAAAAAATTACAAAGTCATTTACGTGAATTGTTTTAAACAAATCTTTGTGAATTCTAAGCATTGTGCTGTTCTGAGATCATTTAAACTTTGTAGAACATCTGTAAACAGACACTTCAAATTGTCTTTAAAAAGCTCAGGATTTTCTGCATTGGTTATCATTCTGCTGCTGCAAATAAGATGTCAGGTGAGATATCAACACCATTATAGGAACGTGCCTTTTCCCTTAAATTTTGCTTTTTTGTTTTAAGTTTGAATGTTGTGACACAGAGTGCCTAAATCATTTTCTGACCCAAATGTTGAGTTTTGACACTGAAAGCAAATAAAAGCCAAAGAATATCTTCCTCTTTCTTTCCATGTTGTCCAATATCAAACACATTCCTAAACATCTCACTGCACAAATGTATCACCCGTGTCAGTTTTCTCTAGGTGCTGTTGTGTAAATAGTTTTAATATCAAACAGCTTGCATCTTAAGACTCCTGAACACAAAAACCAATCCCTCTTTTCAGAAACCAGACATTTAATATGATGTAACATGATTAAAATATTTTATTCAAAATATACAGTTCATGTTTGGAACTCCTTAACGCCACTCTGTGACCAGAAAGAATATCAATGTAAATGACAACAATAATTCACCCAGAAACTCTTCCAGGTTTAAGCTGAAATTTTGTTCTCTTTCTGTGAGATGTGCTTCATCTCAGACGATCTCATTTGCTGAGCCATGTCAATGACAAAAAGAGCAAGACTGTATGTTTGAAGTGGACCGCAGGGCACAGACATAGTGATTGATGATCAGAACTGAGAATTCTGTCTGAATTTTGATGTATATTGAGCTGCTGCCTTGTGGGATGGGGACGTTTCTGGAGTTCTGTGAAATTGGCCCTTCAGTCATCCAGAAAGAAGTAGTTTCCACTCTTCTTCTGTTCCACATCCTGAAAAGGAAGAGGAAAGAGGCTGAACACAAGCCCTCAACACACTGGCTGTGCCTAAAAACCAAGCTTAAGCCATTTTTGAGCACCAATGGTATGTAGAATGGTTACATAAATATAAAGCCCAACAATGTTAAGTAGGCACTTTACAAGGTTGTAAGAATGTCAACATCAAACATTAATCATGCTCAATTCAAGGTTTCAAACACATGTTTACCTTTATGGAATTAAGTTTGTTAATTCTTGGTCTGAAGTTGTTGGGGTCTCTTCTGAATGTGATCTCCAGCTGGGCTAAAAACTTATTCATGCCAGCCAACAGTGTCTGCGGACTGAAGACAACAATTTACCTCAACTTGAGTGTCACAATCATCATCATCATACCCAGAATTTTTAAATGCATTTACATGAAAAAGAATATGAAGGAACTTTTCAAATGAAAGGTAAGTGAAAGCGTCTGAAGCACATACGTGTTGGCGATAGTGTTCCTGGAGGGAATTCCGTCAAATACGATGACTCTGTCCGCCAGATAGGTGGCCATGATGAAGTCGTGCTCCACCACAAACGCGGTCTTCTTCGCATGAAGAATGAATCTGCACAAGACAGGAGCACAAAAAATCATGAAGATGTTCACAAACTTCAGAAGATGTGCCGTGTGTTAGATGTGAAGATGTTTCACCGTTTGATGACCCTGGCAGCCATCAGACGCTGCTCAGAGTCCAGATAAGCAGACGGTTCATCGATCAGATAAACATCTGCTGGTTTCCCTAAACACAGAGCCAGAGCAACACGCTGCAGCTCACCACCAGACAGATTCTGGACCTGCGCGCACACACACACACAGGTCGTCAATGTGCTGCATGTGTCACAAAGCAGAGCATGTGTGCTGCATACTCACGTCCTGGTCAATGATGCTCTCTATCTGCATGGGTTTCATGACATCAGTGACAAACTGAGGGTGTGTGTAAGCATCTCTGATCTTCTCATGCAGAAGGGCTCGCACACTGCCCTGAAAACACACAGTAATGAGTGAATGTGAGAGTATACAGCAGTGTCAATCTTTGGGTTGACAACAAATTTATTTGATTCACTATAAACATGTTTTTGATTGAATAGTTAAGACAGATTCAGCGCTTTAAACTCACTTTAAACTTAGGACTGATCTTCTGTGGTTTGTAGCTTACGTTCAGGATGGGCACCTCACCTGAGAACACAACACACGAGTTTCCACAGCAGGACAGTAAAACAGAGTCTCGTATAGATAAATGCGCTGTTCAATAGGTCTGTCTTTAAGAATGTGTGTGAAGCTGAATCTTACCTCCTCCATCTGGTTTGAGGCCTCCTGCAAGCATTCTGATGAACGTGGTCTTGCCAGTTCCTGCAACAGCACAAGTCCTCTTTAGTGGGCAATAATTAACATTCAATCAGTGATGTGTGACATTCTGACCAGCATCATCATCACGCTTTGTGGAGTCTTACCGTTCTCTCCCAGCATGACCATGATCTCAGAGTCGGTGAACTCTCCTTCAGTGATGCTGAGTGAGAACTCTCCCATGCTCTTCTTCATGTTGGGATACTGATAACGACACAGTTTCTTCACCTCCTCCTCAGCGGCTGTCTCCGCCACCTTAAACACCAGAGACGTCTCTCTAAAACGCAGGTTCTCTGTCGGCACGTAACCGTCCAAGAAGATGTTGATTCCTGGAACACAGAGTGTCTCAGTGAAGGACCAAGGGCACCCAAAAATGTCCAAGTAGCAGATGACTTTCATCCCCAAAATAATATGGCCTGATCAGGTCACTATGTAGAAGGTTTACTATGATGCCCAAAACTGTTATCTAGGTAGGTAGCTCACTAAGTGTTGAGACAGTGACCTGTACCTTCTCTGACACTGAAGGGCATGGTCACCACTCCATACGCACTAGGAACTCCATACAGACAACAGATGAAGTCTGACAGATAGTCCAACACACTCAGGTCATGCTCCACCACGATGATGTATCTGTACACACACACAACTCTCATTGAGATGCAATTTTTATATGACAAACAGTTCTGATTCATAAAACCATTATGTTACACTACTCTAATATAAAGGCTAGGTATGTGATTTTTTTTCCAGAAACATTTTTGTTATGCTGGTTTAAAGTCTCTTTACATCCTGAAAACAATAAGTAAGTGCTCTTAATGCATTTATATAAATGTCTATCTTCTGTGAATGGCCCAGAACCATAAAAAGGATGTCCAACATGCCTGTCAAACTATGTACGTGTTTGTGTGTTGGAGGAGGCGTGGCTTGGGAGATGCTCTGAAGGGAGATGTTATGCTTTCAAAGCTAGGTTGCTAATGCTAGCTTCTCTGTAATTGCCCGCCCTACCTTGAACTGATATGTGCTCTCATCATATAAGTGGCGTGTGAAGTGTTTTGGCACCTGTCTGGAGAGATGAGCGAGCGAATGGTGATGGCGGCTCTCAGCCTCTGTTTCACATCCAGGTAACTCGACGGCTCATCGAACATGAAACTACAGAGACAGAAACTTCAGCTTTACAGAACATCACACATGTGATAAAGACAACAGGACAGGGCCTTACATATCAGCTCTCTGAATGCAGACGACTGCGCAGGCGAACCTCTGCAGCTCCCCTCCTGATAGGTCCTCCACATTACGGTCACGCAAGTGCAACAGATCTGACCAATCAGAGCACAGAAAATCATTATCATTAACATACATCACTGCTGATATAAAACCAGAATCCTGAAACTGATCATGCAGAAATGTGAGTGTACAGACCGAGCTGTTCACACACCAGCTCCTCTGTTTTGGTGTCATCCTTCCTGCTCAGGATCGCTCCTACTGACCCCTACAGGACAAACAGAGACATTACAGTCAATTGAGGACAAAATTGGACCTCAGAAATGCATAAATGCAGAACAAGTCTGATCTACATGAATCTTCTGTTGGCAAATATTTACCTCCACGATTTGAATTTAACTCAATAGTATGCAAAATAACAACCAATTAATACAGTAAAGAAAATAAAAATATCTGCTTAATAGTTACAATTTTATTTGTATTATAAACATAAGTTAACCCTAAGGTGTTATTGTTTTCCTCACTTTTTAAGTCACTTTGGATAAAAGCATTTGCTAAATGCCTAAATGTAAAAATTATTATAATACAATTATAATTATGCATCAGTATTATATCTTCTATTGTCATCTCACTCTCATCACATCTTAAATTCTTTCAGTGAACTGCTGTTTGTTCTGACCTTCACTGTTTTGGGGATCTGATCGACATACTGGGGTTTAACGATGGCCTTCAAGTCGTCTTCCAGGATCTTGGTGAAGTAGTTCTGCAGTTCAGAGCCTCGGAAATATGCCAAGATCTCCTGCCAATCAGGAGGAGCCTGAAACAGCAGACGTCTGTTAGAGACCGATATCTGAACCAGAGTCACATCTGCTGTGTATGACTTACATCAAATTTTCCTAGGTTCGGCTTCTGTTTTCCTGCCAGGATCTTGAGTGCAGTGGACTTTCCAATACCATTGGTACCCACAAGCCCCAGCACCTCACCTGGACGAGGGATGGGCAGCCTGACAAACACAAACACTCTTCAGACTACACAACACACAGAACGACAGTCAAGAGTATCGGTGGTTTAGAAACACGTTTGTACCGGTGAAGTTTGAAGGAATTGGCACAGTATCTGTGTGTGGTTTCCTTCTCCAGGTTGCTTGGTAGGTTTACGATTGACAGTGCACCAAACGGACATTTCTTAAACAAATAAAAATGTCAACAAGTCAATAAATAAACCACAAAGCATACATAAAATCATACAAATGAATATAGAAACACAAAAACTTTCATCTGAAAGCCACAGAGGATTTTTTAGAGTCAGAATGACACTAAAAATTGGCAGACGCTTTTATCCAAAGCGACTTACAGTGCAATCAAGTTATACATTTTTGTCAGTACGTGCTCCCTGGGAATCAAACCCACAACCTCTTGCGCTGCTAACGCAATGCTCTACCACTGAGCTACAGGAGAACACATTGATACAGGTTAGCAGCAACAGTTAGCAGACAATCTGACAATATGTTTACACAACAACAATAACATACTAAAACAGAGAATGAAAAATGCCATGTCATGTAAATGAACATCCAGAGCCATAAAATGTTTTCTATATTTGTTTAAAAGTGGTGTCATATAAACGGAACAGATATTCAAATACTTTGATGCAGATGCCACAGCCGATGCAGAGAGACTCAGAGATCCAGACGATCTTACTCTGAGGAGTGACCTCAATACACAGTTTACCTGAGAGAACAAATGAATACATGTGAATGACAAGTTACAAAAAGCTACAAAAAAGCCCGTTCAGAACTCAAAGCAGCTCTGTTGAGGAAGCCGTACCCATGCGCACCACAGGACAGCTCTTCTTGCACTCCTGACGGCATTTCTTGGGTTTACACTTGTCGTGATTGACAATAGCGATTCTGGTGTTTTTGTCGGCCATTTGTCTGGTTTGGTGTCACACAGGCAATGTTGATCTACAGGATACGAGGAGGTTTGGACCTCACTGCAAAAGACACAGGGATTAGTTTCAGAAATACAACACAGACCACAATACATAAAATACATGAAGATTCAAACATCAGTGCAGCGTCTATTTAACAACACCAGACACAACAACCTCAAAGCATCTCACACTTCAGGGTTATTTCAGTCTCTAACTCACTGAACATTTCTCAACAGCCAGTGTTGATCTCTGCAGTGGGAGGAACAATAAAGCTGCATACGTTTGCCCTTTCGTTTAATTTGTCAGAAACATCTGGAACTAAACCGTATATATTCAGTATATTATCATGGAACAGACACACATCTGCCAACCAGACAAACGTGATAATCTCACAGATAATTCAGAAACTCAGACACCAGCTGTCACACAAACCAAGCCGTTCACTCAATCTTCATCAGACAGTGCGCTGTGTGCTTCAGTGAGAATGAAGCCACATTCAACATCGTGAACCTCGAACGCGATTCGAACCTTTAACCACTGCGCCACATGGCCAGTTTAATCCAACCCAGAGGAGCAGCCCAACACTACTGATCACCGATCACAATACGGGAGTCTGATACCTCATCGGTCCTCATACTGACATGAGGCCTGTCCTCCTCTTTCATCTTCATCAGTCTCACATCAGTCTCACATCACATTCAGCCTCATCGGTCCTCATACTGACATGAGGCCTGTCCTCCTCTTTCATCTTCATCAGTCTCACATTAGTCTCACATCACATTCAGCCTCATCTGTCCTCATACTGGCATGAGGCCTGTCCTCCTCTTTCATTTTCATCAGTCTCACATCAGTCTCACATCACATTCAGCCTCATCGGTCCTCATACTGACATGAGGCCTGTCCTCCTCTTTCATCTTCATCAGTCTCACATCAGTCTCACATTAGTCTCACATCACATTCAGCCTCATCGGTCCTCATACTGACATGAGGCCTGTCCTCCTCTTTCATTTTCATCAGTCTCACATCACATTCAGCCTCATCGGTCTGTCCTCCTCTTTCATTTTCATCAGTCTCACATCAGTCTCACATCAGTCTCACATCAGTCTCACATCACATTCAGCCTCATCTGTCCTCATACTGACATGAGGCCTGTCCTCCTCTTTCATTTTCATCAGTCTCACATCACATTCAGCCTCATCGGTCTGTCCTCCTCTTTCATTTTCATCCAGTCTCACATCAGTCTCACATCACATTCAGCCTCATCGGTCTGTCCTCCTCTTTCATCTTCATCCAGTCTCACATCAGTCTCACATCACATTCAGCCTCATCGGTCTGTCCTCCTCTTTCATTTTCATCAGTCTCACATCAGTCTCACATCACATTCAGCCTCATCGGTCCTCATACTGACATGAGGCCTGTCCTCCTCTTTCATCTTCATCAGTCTCACATCAGTCTCACATCAGTCTCACATCACATTCAGCCTCATCGGTCTGTCCTCCTCTTTCATTTTCATCAGTCTCACATCAGTCTCACATCAGTCTCACATCACATTCAGCCTCATCGGTCCTCATACTGACATGAGGCCTGTCCTCCTCTTTCATCTTCATCAGTCTCACATCAGTCTCACATCAGTCTCACATCACATTCAGCCTCATCGGTCTGTCCTCCTCTTTCATTTTCATCAGTCTCACATCAGTCTCACATCAGTCTCACATCATCATTCATAGCCTCACGGTCCCAAACGACATGAGGCCTGTCCTCCTCTTTCATCTTCATCAGTCTCACATCAGTCTCACATCAGTCTCACATCACATTCAGCCTCATCCATAGTCTCAATCAGTCTCACATCAGTCTCACATCAATTCAGCTGCATCATACTGACATGAGGCCTGTCTGGCCTCTCTTTTCATTCATCAGTCTCACATCAGTCTCAATATTCAGCCTCATCGGTCCTCATACTGACATGAGGCCTGTCCTCCTCTTTCATCTTCATCAGGCTCACATCAGTCTCACACACATTCCCTCATCGGTCCTCATACTGACATAAAGTTATTTCATCAGTCTCACATCAGTCTCACATCACATTCAGCCTCATCGGTCCTCATACTGACATGAGGCCTGTCCTCCTCTTTCATTTTCATCAGTCTCACATCAGTCTCACATTAGTCTCACATCACATTCAGCCTCATCGGTCTGTCCTCCTCTTTCATCTTCATCCAGTCTCACATCAGTCTCACATCAGTCTCACATCAGTCTCACATCAGTCTCACATCACATTCCGTGACGGCGTGTCACTTAACGAGAGCGCGCGGATGAGAACAAGGCCTCGCGCACAGCTGGTCGATCGTCCGTCAGACGCCGGTAAACGCGCGCTCTCTCGTCATTAAACAGCTCGTGAAACCGCCGCTCACCTCCCGGTAACGCGTCGACGCGAGCGGAACGTCCCGGTCTGCGTGAAGAAAAACGACGCGTGCTGCCGCCCCGCGCGCGACGACACCGGTAGCAAAGATGGCGCCTGAGAACGTGACGCTATAGAAACGAGACCGGACAGACGACGTCATCAGAGAGCGCCAGCGCCGGGGAGTTTGAACGGCGAGTGGTTGTTATTGATTATATTTCACGTTTTTCAGGGAAAATGTCCTACAATGTAAGTTAACTTGAACTCTGAAGTAAAAGGGGCAGGAATGAGAGTGTTTGTCAGGGCTGGTCAGTAAACCGGGGGTCGCTCATCCTTCTTTGACATTACGGTGAATTACTTACGCCAAATCTATTGCAGTTATGTAGTATGTCATGTGCTCGTTGAATCGTCTGATATGTTAGTTGAAGAGTTTGTGAACTGTAATCTTTTCTATACTGAGTGCAGGCAGTGAAGCATCTTTTGATGTCTGGCTAATACAGGCTATTGTTGTAAATGCTAGTGTTGTAAATTCGTCTCCCCGTGAAATTACGACTCCCCTACGTCATACACGAGCCACCTGATTGCTCTTTATCTGTAAGGCCATCATATCATTTGTACTTATTTTTCTCTTTAGTAAGGATGTCAGCCGCCAACAAAACCCCACCAGGTGCAGACCCCAAGCAGCTGGAGCGCACAGGGACTGTAAGAGAGATCGGATCTCAGGCGGTGTGGTCGCTGTCTTCCTGTAAACCAGGTGTGTGTCAGCTGTCATTCACGCTCTTTGCTTTCTTGATTCATTCATTTGTTGTTCTGCTCTGTTCAGTTCTTCATGTGTTTATTCTCTGTGTGTGAAGGGTTTGGGGTCGATCAGCTGAGAGATGATAATCTGGAGACATACTGGCAGTCTGATGGCTCTCAGCCACATCTAGTGAACATTCAGTTCAGGTAGAGCCAGAGAGAGTCTCAAACATCTGCTGTCTCCTACCTGATTGGTTCACTACATCTAAGGACCATATGGGTTATATAGACAAGTCAGCCACACCAATTTGTGTATATTTCAAAGAACTGCAATATTTCACTGTATCAATAATTATATGCAAGACTAAATGTTTTTGGTAACATTTTCACAATAATATTCTTGGGAAAAAGGAACTGAGATCTGTCTATACTTTATACAGCAAGCTGTGTGAAATTCTGCAGACCGGTAGCTGGAAAACATTTCCCTCTGGAATCAGACCTAATGTTCTTTCTGTTGTCTCATGTCAGGAGGAAGACCACTGTGAAGATGCTGTGTATTTATGCTGATTATAAATCTGATGAGAGCTACACTCCCAGCAAGATCTCCGTCAGAGTAGGAAACAACTTCCACAACCTGCAGGAGATTCGGGTAAGATGCTCAGTTAATGTCTCAGCCTCAGTCTGTGAGTTACAGATGGAGTATTTGAGTCTGACAGTGGGTCATTATTCCTCTGTTGTGTGTTGTGTGTGTGTCAGCAGCAGCTGGAGATGGTAGAACCGAGTGGTTGGATTCACATCCCACTGTTGGATGTGGTGAACAACCCCATCAGAACCTTCATGATCCAGATTGCTGTGTTGGCCAACCACCAGAATGGGCGTGACACACACATGCGGCAGATCAAGGTCTACACGCCTGTGGAGGAAAGTTCTATTGGCAAATTCCCACGATGCACCACTGTTGACTTCATGATGTACCGCACCATCAGATGACCTGAGAGTGTGGTTGGACGGAGCTGCAGACTTCACCTTCCTCTAAGACTCTGTTCTACAATTCAGTTCCTTCAGGTTCTTTGAAAATGTGACAAGAAGTGTTTTGTAACGAGAAGGGTTCAAAAATCAATTGATGTGAATGTTACTGTACAGGAGCTAAATGTTGTTGTGCTGAATCTGTATTACAGCAGGCAGGAGTGCATCTTGTTGCTCCTGTTTCCTCTCAGTTTTGACTGCACACCCACAGACTGTCTGCAGGGCCTCACTGCTGAAACATTGTTTGTAAAGAACATCATACAAAAATAATTGGGTTCATTTTAATGTGACAAATGACATACTAATAATTTAATAAATGCACGGGAGATTCTTACACAGAAAAAGGTTCTGCATGTGTTTTATGCTCTAGGACTATTTATACTCAAGATTATTCCCAAAACTGCAAGCTCAGTCCACCCAGCTAAATCAGGATGTAAAGATTTGTGAAGTGGCTTTTTCCCAATCTTTGGGTGTTTTTCAGTCTCCTTCCAAAAAATTTAGTGGGCGATTCTCAATACCTGTCTCATCTTTTTTTATTGGATAGTTAGAAACGCCTATCCGTGTTTGGAAATGTCCACATTTACAGGCTGATACAATAGAGAGTCTTTAATCAGTTCCAGTGCTTATTACATTATAACTTCAGTGTCTTTCCATGAGAGGGCGCCATTGGTCTAAACTCACCCTCCACTGGGGTAAAAAGAAAATATGGCCTTATTTGTATTCCTCGCATCATTTCACATGCTTTTATGAATATCTCAAATCTGTTCAAAACGTGTGAACTACTGAAGAAAATATTTTTCGGATTAATGATTATAAAACTGCTAATGTAAAAATACAGGTTATAATAAAGACTGCTTGTATCAGCTCTAAATATCAAACAGGTATGATGTCATTTCTGAAGAAATCTTGAGTGACAGGTAACTGGCCGCAGCTTTAATCCCATCAGTTGTAATTCAGAATGCACATCGTGCTTTCAGGCTGCATGAGTGCATGGAGAGGAACTTCCTCAGAACAGTTAGTACAGGTGCATGTTTGTGTGCATATGTCTGCTTGCATCCTGTTGAGCTCAGATGTGGTTAGCATGTTTCTGAGGCGATGGTGATGACGGCTGTGAAAGAAAAACTCTGTGCTGAGCAGGACTGTAACACAAGAAGAGCACATCAGTAAAGATGCAGAGCGGCAGTGCACTAGCACATATTTTTGGTAAGCTGCTTTTTATTCTTCCACAAGATGATCAAATATATATATATATATATATATATAGTATACTTTAAAAGTATACATGTGATTCCCAGGATGAAAAGTGTCTGATAAAGATACAGGATTTCTCTGAGTATAAATATACTTATTTTGTCATTATTATTATTGTGTTATTAATATTATTAACAGAATTAAATGGACATTTCTTGATTTTTATAAGCTTAATGAGAGCGGTAATTTAACTGGAGTAAAACAGAAGCCATCTGATAAAAATAACCGCACTTATCAGTACTGTGCTGATAAAATATATTCAACGCTTGTACAGCAATTTTTTCCAATTTTTCTAATATTTATTGACAATGGTTTTAAAATTATAAAAACATCTTTCAATCTTCTTTAAATCCAAAGTGCGTTTTCCATGTAAAAGAACAATGGAGATCTTGTTATTCAGTTATTCTTAATCAGTTAAAAATGTTTTTCTCTGATATGCTTCTGTTTGTTCCTGAGAAAAAGACCACAGTATTCTCACGTGTCTTTCAATAAAATTTTGGTTGGCTGTATTTCACTCTCTCCTGAAGATTTAGAGATAGTTGTGGAACTTTTGGATCTGCGGCCCCTAAAATCATTCCCACATTTGACCCCACTAACTACTCATTTAACCTGCATCTAACTACTAACTAGTATCTCAGGCCATATATTTACAAAAATCATTAAATTTTATTCTTCTTTAAAAATTTTCTTCATAAGGCCTCCTTAGTTAGATCAACCCTTGTCTAGAGCAAAACCTTTGTTCTTCTGGGTTTACCTCCCAGAAATTGTAAATTTAAGTGTGTAAATTGTAAATGTAAACTTTCTCTTTCACAAAAGATTCTTTGTAGCGAAAAAGGTTTTTTAGACTATTAAAAAGTAAGAAATAAATTGTTCTTTGAAAAACCTTTGACAGAATGGTTCTTTGGAGAACCAAAAATGGTTCTTCTAATGGTTCTTATGAATGTAATGATCATAAAGCCTTTAAACCTTTTGTTAACTTCAGCTAAATTGACCCTACAATACTCTCATAAAGACAAAACAATTGTGCTGCTGTCTCTCTCATCAGTCATGTACATTTAGGTGTGAGGGGATCTACAAATATATACTCCATTATGTCATTTCAAAACCTTTTTCTTTTTTCAGTTTCTCTCCTCTTGTGTGATTATGGGATGATTATCTCACCATCATCTTTAGAGGGGTCTCCTGATGCAACATCCAACACTTCCACCTCTAACATCATCATGACAACAGCAGAATCAGCAATAATCACATCTGACGCTAATGGATCAGACAACATTACCCAGGATAATAATACATCCACAACTGAATTTTTGACCACCATCGCACCAAATGATGTCAATAACTTTCCTTCAGAGGTTGTTAAAACCACGGCGGACAAGATACTGATAACATCGAACAGATCCATATTCTCTACTCCTAATCCAAAGATAAGCGAAGGTTTGAGCAACATCATCATTCTATTGGTGGATTTGAAATGTGTTAGTCCTCTGTGGCGGTTTGTTGGGCGGTTTAGGCTCAGAGCTCTGGTGACAGGAAGCTGTTCATTTACTAAGGTGCTTATAACAGAATATCCCCCAGTGCAGTGTTGCCAGTTTTCCCACGCAGCTGAGTTACTGTTATACTGTTGTGATGGGTTATTTTTCACAGACTAAAGGTTTGACATATTTCATACAGTATATCTGACTGAAGTGAATGTATTAAAATATATTGCTATACTATATTAGTATACTACTGTACAGTGGTTTTCAACATCAAATTGTGTGTAACAGTGGCTGTAAAATATGTCATTTAGGTATGGGAGTATGGGTTATAAGTTTTAATATAACGGGAGTTTAGGTTTTAAGTTTTAAGGCTATGGTCACTGGGCTAGTTTTGAGCTGGTCTTGTTATGCAGATCTGGCAACCCTGCACTCTTGAGGTTCTGTTGTCTGTTTATCTGTAATACAAAGAATTTGAGGTGTGAAGAGCGTGAAGGGGCCATTCTCAGTTTAAAGTGTGAGAGAAGCTCACTTCTGACCTTTCAACTGTGTGCTGATCCACCAACATTTCTCACTGATGTGTGAATTATTCTAAAATAACAAAATGTTGATCTTCATGATCTTTTAATGAAAATGTATCTGACTCCTAAACTCTGTGTGTTTTATTGTTTGATTTTCATCAGCAGATATTCAAATATTGTTTTTTAAGGGTGCTGCTGTAGATAATAGAGACTTGCAAAAGTTAAAGCAGGAATTAAACGTCAGTTATTGTGATAATGAGGTGCAGCAACTAAAGCAAATAATGGAAGAAAAGACTTGAGATGAGCTCATGAGATGATTCTGATCAGCTGTAACATGATTCTGTCTCTCCTGCAGATCATTCAGGACGTCATACAGGAGGTGAGTTCATGCTCTGCACACTGAAGAGACACACATTCCTATAGTTACTCTCTCTGACATGATTCACTTTTCACTGCCTGTTTTTCCACAATGAAGAGACAGCTCATCCAGAAGTAAATAAATTATTGTAATAATCAACACAATTTCTGCCAACAGTAAAATTACTGCCAAACGCCACATGACTGACTTCTGTAAAATACAAAAAGTTAAATGACTTTAATTTGTTGGGTGAATAAATGTTTTAAAATTGCATGTCGGAGGTTAGCCGGGTACATAAATCGCATATAGATTTTTCACTGTAAATTGTACATCTCAACATTGCATCTCTGTGTGGTTGTGACAGGTATCGTCATTTTGATTATCATCATCATCCTCATCATTCTTCTTCTTGGCATTTTGTATTTACTGAGGAGGAAAGGAAGGGTAAGTGTGTTTCATCTGCATGTCACTGTTTCTTTGTGTGGATAGCTCTGTTCTTTCCACACTGTCTTCATAAGCAGCTAGCTTCTGAGGGAGCAGGCTGAACAAAATCGAACCCTCTTAAGTGATCTGAAATGCTCTTCATCAGCCACATTAGCATTAGAAGTAGCATCACAACTGTGTCTTTGATGCTTGAGAACTAACAAACATTTTCACTTCACTAAATCACTGTTTTTATCCTGTGTCAATAAATCAGTATGTTGATTAGACATCTACACAATAGACACTGTATATTTTAATATGCTGATAATGTGATTCCGTACCCGGCTAACCTCTAGTTCTGCTTGTAGAGTTACTCATTTGATCTGTCGGGCATCGACTGCCCTGCCAATGATTATGATGCGCCGCTCAGAGACCTGGAACAACAAGTCATAAGCTATGAACAAACCGACAAAGGCAAGTACAATAAACATAATAAACGGCAGTGAAACCAGCTGAATTTCTTCCTTACAGTACACTCACACTTGATTTACTTTCTCTGTGGTCAATAATTCCCCTGTATAATCATTTAGTAATTCAAATATGTCTCTGGCTCAGATGTGTGCCTGGACTATGCACAGGAAGACAAGCCCCAGGAGAAGTCCAGTCCGACAGTCAATGGGTGTGCAGGAGAGACTCCTGACCAACCAGCTGCTCTGGAAAACGGTACAGAGTGTCAATATGACAAGATTTGATGCTGTTGCTTTCCTACAGAGTGGATGTGTTCCAAACCTGATGAGACAGCTGTGGTCATTATTGTCCTTAAAGTGCTGCTGATTGAATCAGAATTGTAAGCTGTTGTGAAATGACTATAATCACAGAGCTGTGACCCGTATGTTCTGTATATATGTGTATGTAAATCCTGTATTAGTTAAAGGATTAGTTCACAAAAAATGACACTTCCATCATTTACACCACTCCAAATACAATATATATGACTTCATTTTATGTTGCTATATGAACTGTTTTCCTCTGTGGAACATAAAGAAAGTCACACAGGTTTGAAATGACATGAGGAAGAGTAAATGATGGAAGGATTTTCATTTTTGGGTAAATTATCTCTTTAAGTTGTGTTTTTTACCTATAATGATGATGTCATCTTATTGTCTATTTAAAGAAGAGCAGAAAATTCCAGATGAGGACAGCTCCACCTCGAGCACCAGTCTGACTCCACCCATGAAGAAAGTCGAGTTCAGCCTGGATCTGGATTTGATCAGTGGAGAATTGGAGCTGGACAGCCCGACTACAGGCGACGTGTGTGACACACCACATAATGAAAACAACAACAACGTCTCTCAAGCCAGTCAGTACAACCACACAAAAGAGCCCAACAATAGAGCTGATTCTTATGTGTTTGGATAAATGACATGCAGAACACTGAAAGCAGTTTCAGGCATGCAGGGTAACTTGTGTTGAGTGCAGAGCGAGTGGAGCTCTGTGTGTTTGTGCAGATTTGTGAGCTGTGTTTGTGTGTATTACAGGATGTGGAGCAGCAGAAGAGATCTTTACTGAGGTCAGTCTAGATGAAGCAAAAGATCACGCATGATGTGTGTTTCCAGGCAGAAGATCTCGGGTCCCTGCAGGTCCCTCCCACATCTACAGCTGCTGGAGGACTTGAGATCCATGTGCACACGTGTGCCTTCAGACATCTGGTTATTAGCTGGACTTCTAGCTCATAGTTTAAAGCTGTAGTGTGTCTTTTTTATTTTAAAATACTTGCCCAGTTTTACATACAAAACACTTAGTCTAGTCCTAGACTAAGATGCATGCTTGAGCAGTCTTAACTGAAAGATATAAGTGCCATTGTTTCTCAAGGTCCACACCAGTAATGTTTTTCAACACATTTATTAAAGCTACTTAAAAGTGACTGAAATGTCTTAATCTAACCAAGGCCTGCTCCTGACTTAATCTAAACCCTGTCTGTGAAACCAGGCCTTTATCACATCACAGTTTGATATGCAGAGATATGTAACCATATTCACGTCATTCTTTCACTGATGCGTGTAAACTCTGATCATTGTGAATGCTGGATTTGATGGTGCATCCCAGTTACACATTTCAGCTTTAATCTACTGTAACCTGAAGAATGTATATTGCACATAACTAAGTGGACATCTGTGGGGTAATTTGATGATGTTCATTAACAAACAATTTGTAATATAAAAAATTGTGCTGCAATTAAACATTTTCTGAACAATGACCTCAGTGTGAAGAATGCTCTGTACTGTGTACTGCTTTTACCGGCACTGTATTATTTACAGACAAGATTGTGCTCATCTGTAGAAAATGTCTTGATAATCTTTGTCTGTCAGTACAGGAGGATCTGAGCTTTACAAATGCACTTCTGAAATGACAGGCCATTACAATGTGTCTAAAAATAAGTGAGGGAACTTCCCTCTGAGAAAGGACAGGCACAGAGAAGTTTCAGAACAAGGTTTTATTCAAATAGACACAACAGCGTCAGACTCGGAACAAAATACTCAATGTCTCAATGGCTTCTTGTTTTTTAATGAATTTGATAGAACCAAACGCGTAATATTAAAAGCGTCAAGTGTCACTGTTTAATGTACGAGCACCTGGCGCCCTCTGGTGGTGACTGAGTGAGCTGCACAGAGTCGCGTCATAGTATACGTGTCACATTTAAATACTGTACTGTAAAACCTTTAAATACTGTACTGTAAATTCCTCTAAATACTGTACTGTAAAACCTTTAAATACTGTACTGTAAAACCTCTAAATACTGTACTGTACAACCTCTAAATACTGTACTGTAAAACCTCTAAATACTGTACTGTAAAACCTCTAAATACTGTACTGTAAAACCTTTAAATACTGTACTGTAAAACCTCTAAATACTGTACTGTACAACCTCTAAATACTGTACTGTAAAACCTCTAAATACTGTACTGTAAAACCTCTAAATACTGTACTGTAAAACCTCTAAATACTGTACTGTAAAACCTCTAAATACTGTACTGTAAAACCTCTAAATACTGTACTGTAAAACCTTACTGTAAAACTTTAAATACTGTACTGTAAAACCTTTAAATACTGTACTGTAAAACCTTTAAATTTGTTGTAAAATACTGTACTGTAAAACCTTTAAATACTGTACTGTACAACCTCTAAATACTGTACTGTAAAACCTCTAAATACTGTACTGTAAAACCTCTAAATACTGTACTGTACAACCTCTAAATACTGTACTGTAAAACCTCTAAATACTGTGCTGTAAAACCTCTAAATACTGTACTGTAAAACCTTTAAATACTGTACTGTAAAACCTCTAAATACTGTACTGTAAAACCTCTAAATACTGTACTGTAAAACCTTTAAATACTGTACTGTAAAAACTTCTAAATACTGTACTGTAAAACCTCTAAATACTGTACTGTAAAACCTCTAAATACTGTACTGTAAAACCTCTAAATACTGTACTGTAAAACCTCTAAATACTGTACTGTAAAACCTCTAAATACTGTAGAAACCTCTAAATACTGTACTGTAAAACCTCTAAATACTGTACTGTAAAACCTCTAAATACTGTACTGTAAAACCTTTAAATACTGTACTGTAAAACCTCTAAATACTGTACTGTAAAACCTCTAAATACTGTACTGTAAAACCTCTAAATACTGTACTGTAAAACCTCTAAATACTGTACTGTAAAACCTCTAAATACTGTACTGTAAAACCTCTAAATACTGTACTGTAAAACCTCTAAATACTGTACTGTAAAACCTCTAAATACTGTACTGTAAAACCTTTAAATACTGTACTGTACAACCTCTAAATACTGTACTGTAAAACCTTTAAATACTGTACTGTAAAACCTTTAAATACTGTACTGTAAAACCTTTAAATACTGTACTGTAAAACCTCTAAATACTGTACTGTAAAACCTCTAAATATTACTGTACTGTAAAACCTCTAAATACTGTACTGTAAAACCTTTAAATACTGTACTGTAAAACCTTTAAATACTGTACTGTAAAACCTCTAAATACTGTACTGTAAAACCTCTAAATACTGTAAAACCTTTGTACTGTAAAACCTTTAAATACTGTACTGTAAAACCTTTAAATACTGTACTGTAAAACCTTTAAATACTGTACTGTAAAACCTCTAAATACTGTACTGTAAAACCTCTAAATACTGTACTGTAAAACCTCTAAATACTGTACTGTAAAACCTTTAAATACTGTACTGTAAAACCTTTAAATACTGTACTGTAAAACCTCTAAATACTGTACTGTAAAACCTCTAAATACTGTACTGTAAAACCTTTAAATACTGTACTGTAAAACCTCTAAATACTGTACTGTAAAACCTCTAAATGCTGTACTGTAAAACCTCTAAATACTGTGCTGTAAAACGTACTGTAAACCTAAACTGTACTGTAAAACCTTTAAATACTGTACTGTAAAACCTCTAAATACTGTACTGTAAAATCTCTAAATACTGTACTGTAAAACCTCTAAATACTGTACTGTAAAACCTCTAAATACTGTACTGTAAAACCTCTAAATACTGTACTGTAAAACCTCTAAATACTGTACTGTAAAACCTCTAAATACTGTACTGTAAAACCTCTAAATGCTGTACTGTAAAACCTCTAAATACTGTACTGTAAAACATTTAAATACTGTACTGTAAAACCTCTAAATACTGTACTGTAAAACCTCTAAATACTGTACTGTAAAACCTCTAAATACTGTACTGTAAAACCTCTAAATACTGTACTGTAAAACCTCTAAATACTGTAATGTAAAACCTGTAAAATCGGACATCAAATCTTATCACCTCTCTCTACGCTGCTTGTGTTCAGTCTGATGTACCACTGACTTCTGTTGGTATATTAGGTTGAGAATATGATAATTATGAACATTTAGCAGTTTAAGAACAAAACATAGTTACAGTATGTGGGTGAATGTAGAGATCCAGCAGGTATATGTCATATTGTATGTCTGATGTTTGTTCTGTAGGGGACTGATTGTGAAGTTCACACTCAACACGTATGTGTGGATTATAACCGCTTTAGCTGTCTGATGAAACTCTGGTGTGGTTTTCTCAGGTTGATTTTTCAGCACAGTTACATCACAGTTTTCATACGTTGCACATAATTCATTAAATCAGTGTACACGCAGCATTATTCTGTTGGGAAAGTTTCGACTGTCTGGATCTATTAAATATATGTTCATATGTTTATTATGGAGAGAAACGCTTTCGTAACTGCACATTCAGGGTGAACGTCGGACCTGCTGCCACGTATCACCGGTCTCAGCGCGCTGCACTTCATCCGTCCGCCGCCGGTGGTCGCTGTTTCCCGGCTTGTTGAATCGCAGCATTTAAAGGCCGTAAACATTCGCCATCATGCCGCGGCCGCCGCGCGTCTTCACAGCCGATCAGCGTCGCTCTCACTCACGCAACAGGCTGCCGGTGGTCGCTGTTAACACTGTCCTGATGTTTACTGTTCATACTGCCGCGTAACGCGTCCGCGACGCGCCGGGAGCGAGACAATGGAGTGATCCTCCTCATCCTCACCATCATCCTCCTCACAATAACAAGAGAAACAGCAGCATGGCGTTATCCGTGATGCAGGCGTGTCGCAGTCTGGCGCTGTCCACCGGGCTGCTGTCCTTCTGCTTCGTGCATCTGCTGTGTTTGGACTTCACGGTGGCGGAGAAGGAGGAGTGGTACACGGCGTTCGTCAACATCACGTACGTGGATCCGGACACGGCGGAGGTCCGGACGGAGAAGACCGAGTGCGGCCGATACGGGGAACAGTCGCTCAAACGCGAGGCCCGGGGCGTGCTGGCGATGCCCGCCGCGCCGCAGGACAAACACGCGTGCGACCCCAACACCAGATTCGCGACGCGCGGACGCGACGCGTGGATCGCGCTCATCAGCCGCGGAAACTGCACGTTTGAAGAGAAGATCAGACACGCGGCGCGACTCAACGCGTCAGCCGCGGTCATCTTCAACGTGGGCTCGTCCAACCCCAACGAGACCATAACCATGCCGCTCTCAGGTACATGCGAGCGGGCACGAGAGGTGGTGCCCACCGCGGGCTAGTGAAGGTGGTGCCCACCGCGGGTTAGTGAAGGTGGTGCCCACCGCGGGCTAGTGAAGGTGGTGCCCACCGCGGTCTAGTGAAGGTGGTGCCCACCGCGGGTTAGTGAAGGTGGTGCCCACCGCGGGCTAGTGAAGGTGGTGCCCACCGCGGGCTAGTGAAGGTGGTGCCCACCGCGGGCTAGTGAAGGTGGTGCATGAATGTAGATATTGAGTAACGGTGCGCTGAAGTGTGACGTGGACATTGGTTATGAAGTGCGTGTGATGAATGCATACACACACACATATAATATATATAATGTTAGTAAATAAAGGCCGTTTAAATGGATTATTCAGACGTCGGTCAGACATTACGGAGTAAAGTTTGTGTAAATGCTTTCGTGTTGTTGTCATGTTCAGATGTCACTGCAAACTAAAATCCTTATTTACCCATAATTGTAATGTAATAATGAAACTATATTCTGAAACCTAAAAATAGGTAAAACAATAAAGTGTGTCACGCTTAAATTATGCAGGGCAGTTCTGAAGTTCTGCTCCAGCAGGACCAGCAGACGTCTTCATTGTTGAGCTGTGGGTGTGTGTCAGTGGCGCTGTACAGTACGTCAGTGAATGTATGAGGGATGGAGGTGCGGTGGGTGTTCAGACCAGAGTTTCCAGTGATCCAGATGCATTTACTCATCTGGAATTCATGAATGACACTGAAGAGAAAGATCTGATGTTCAGTCTGACCTCAGTCACAACAGCATTCTGTTCATTCCACCTTTCACAGAGGAAACCGGTCTGTCAGCTGTCAGTCTGACACGTGTCTGGAATGCTGAGAGAGCCGTGTTACTGGTTTTCCTCCGGCTTTCGTTCTCCTGGAATTTCTCTGACCCAACAGTTCAAATTATATATCAAACTCACTGTTGTGAAAGAAAGGAGACACTTGAACACTGATCTGTTATGTACTTGCTCAATAACTCATTTTTGTATTTTTTACCCAAAAACGTTACGGATTGCAGCTGGTTTCTCTCTAAAATATCACAAATATTGTAATGCCTGGCAGTCTGTAAATGATTTTAATACTTCTGTACAAAAAGTCTGTACAGTCAAAGTTTTAGGTGGCTGCAGGAAGACTGACATGCAAATGTTACTTGGCGTATGTATATTTTCCCAGAAAGAATGTGAAACATGTTGGTTATGGAATTTTTGTGTTTAGATCATATCACACATCACATTATTTAGCAAATTATCGCATATCATTTTTTCAGTGTTGTGCAGCTCTAGCTGACTGTTCATCTGTCTTTCAGGCACTGCTGATGTGGTGGCCATCATGATCCCAGAACCGAAGGGTCGCGAGTTGGTTCTGCTCCTGGAACGAAACATCACTGTACACATGCACATCACCATAGGAACACGCAACCTCCAAAAATACGTCAGCCGTACCTCTGTGGTCTTCGTCTCCATCTCTTTCATCATCCTCATGATCATTTCTCTGGCCTGGCTCGTGTTTTACTACATCCAGCGTTTCCGATATGCCAATGCCAGAGATCGCAACCAGGTACAAACAATTTCTTAACTGTTGTACATTTAACACAAATCAAACAGATATAACATTGTGTTACAAACGGAAACATCAGCACAAAATGACCACATGAGTAGTACGCAGATGTTTCGTCCTCACTACTGATAATAGATGTTTCTGTTGTGTGTGTGAGTGTGTTTGGACGAGGCCCTAAAACATGATTACAGGCAGCAGGAAAGCGTTGATCACAGAACAGTGACTGCAGCCGGAGGCCAGCCGAGTCTTTAATTAGTGCACTGTGTCTTTAAGGATAATAATGAGAAACAGAAGAAATGATCTGAATTAAAATATCTTTAAAAAAGATGTTGTCATTAGTCATGCTCTGGTTTCCCTTTGTTCAGAGGAGACTTGGGGACGCCGCCAAAAAAGCCATCAGCCAGTTACAGGTGCGAGCCATCAGGAAAGGCGATCAGGTGAAAACATGAAATATTATGTAATCATCAAACATCAGTGTTTTAATACATGATGTGTGTTTGATGTTTTAGGTGATGTTTCTAACACTGACACTGGTTTGTGTCGTTATGACATCTAGTATGTTGCTATGTTTTTCCTTCTTTAGGAAACAGAAAGTGATTTTGATAACTGTGCCGTGTGTATCGAGGGCTATAAGCCAAATGATGTGGTTCGAATTTTACCCTGCAGGTAAACACACACCAGATGCACTTTTAAAAGCAGTCAGCTGCACCGCAAGTCACACCCAACTAGGTGTTTAGTGAGTTTAATTAGTTCATCAGTTAACTTTTTCAATTCTATGGTGTGAGCTAGAGAAGACATGTCCTCCATTGTTTCTCCCAGGACACACTCACACGCCTCTTACATCATTACCACAGAGCACATAACAAGTGATAGTCAGTCAAGTGCTCTCTGTGTTTCTGTGACTCTGTCTCTCTCTCTTTCTCTCTCAGGCATCTCTTTCATAAAGGTTGTGTTGACCCCTGGTTGGTGGATCATCGCACGTGTCCCATGTGTAAAATGAACATTCTCAAAGCTCTCGGCCTTACGGTTGGTGTCTTTTACTGTACTCAGTTACTGTACAGCAGGTCAGAGGTCAAGCCAGTGTGTCATCTGCTTTTAACATGTTTTTAGTCCTGTGGATAAATGTACAGTATGTATATAACAGTTAATTTAAAATACAGTGTAATAATAGTCTTGAATTGTATTAGACTCTAATGCAGAAATATTTACAGAATATTCTTTAACACAGAATAAAGTCTTTAACACAGATTGTATCTTAATTCTGTGTCGTTTAACTCTCTGCTGTGTGAGTGGGGTCTGATTCTGTGTCGTTTAACTCTCTGCTGTGTGAGTGGGGTCTGATTCTGTGTCGTTTAACTCTCTGCTGTGTGAGTGGGGTCTGATTCTGTGTCGTTTAACTCTCTGCTGTGTGAGTGGGGTCTGATTCTGTGTTGTTTAACTCTCTGCTGTGTGAGTGGGGTCTGATTCTGTGTCGTTTAACTCTCTGCCGTGTGAGTGGGGTCTGATTCTGTGTCGTTTAACTCTCTGCCGTGTGAGTGGGGTCTGATTCTGTGTCGTTTAACTCTCTGCCGTGTGAGTGGGGTCTGATTCTGTGTCGTTTAACTCTCTGCTGTGTGAGGTTTGTGTCTTTCTCTTGTGAGTGGGGTCTGATTCTGTGTCGTTTAACTCTCTGCTGTGTGAGTGGGGTCTGATTCTGTGTCGTTTAACTCTCTGCCGTGTGAGTGGGGTCTGATTCTGTGTCGTTTAACTCTCTGCCGTGTGAGTGGGGTCTGATTCTGTGTCGTTTAACTCTCTGCCGTGTGAGTGGGGTCTGATTCTGTGTCGTTTAACTCTCTGCCGTGTGAGTGGGGTCTGATTCTGTGTCGTTTAACTCTCTGCTGTGTGAGTGGGGTCTGATTCTGTGTCGTTTAACTCTCTGCTGTGTGAGTGGGGTCTGATTCTGTGTCGTTTAACTCTCTGCTGTGTGAGTGGGGTCTGATTCTGTGTCGTTTAACTCTCTGCCGTGTGAGTGGGGTCTGATTCTGTGTCGTTTAACTCTCTGTGAGTGGGGTCTGATTCTGTGTCGTTTAACTCTCGGCCGTGTGAGTGGGGTCTGATTTGTTCGTTTAACTCTGCCGTGTGAGTGGGGTCTGATTCTGTGTCGTTTACTCTCTGCCGTGTGAGTGGGGTTGATTCTGTGTGTTTACTCCGTGTGAGGGGGTTGATTCTTGTCGTTTACTTCCGTGTGAGTGGGGTCTGATTCTGTGTCGTTTAACTCTCTGCCGTGTGAGTGGGGTCTGATTCTGTGTCGTTTAACTCTCTGCCGTGTGAGTGGGGTCTGATTCTGTGTCGTTTAACTCTCGGCCGTGTGAGTGGGGTCTGATTCTGTGTTGTTTAACTCTCTGCCGTGTGAGTGGGGTCTGATTCTGTGTCGTTTAACTCTGTGTGCAGTCCAGTGCAGAGTGCCTGAATGAGTTTCCTCTGGACTACGAGCTCGCTGTGGGCGGTGTCGCTCTCAATGCCATGGTGATGAGTGATGATGTCATGGCGGGAGATGTGGCCGGAGGACGGGACCCTGGTGTCAGGATGGTGGGGCTCCCTCAGGTCCTCTTGGACTCAGAACCTCTTTCTCAGGACACTTTGCCCTCTGAGCAAAGTAAGTGTGTGTGAATATGTGAGCAGCAGAGTTGAACAGTTGTTGGCTGTTTCTTTCAATGTGGCCATTTTTGTTCTTTGTTTTGAAATAAGAAGGAAAACCTTAGAAATATGTCAACTGGGACTCAATGACTGAGTCTGATTCAAATCCCCAACACAGAATACAGCAGTATCAGCAGGCAGTCATGTTTGTCCTCTAGTATTGGCTAATGTTTAGTGATATGTCCTAAAATTATGCATTTCACTAGAAATGTATGACAGAGATCTCGAATGAGGTCCACAGATCTGCAGAGTTTATCTCCAGCCCTAATGAATCACACCTGAAGCAGCTGATCAGGTTCTTTAAGACAAAAACATTCAGACAGGTGTGCTGGAGTAGACTGGAGCTAAACTCTGTGGACCTCCAGAAGCATGGATTGGAGACCCCTGGTATATGTGATTTTAGTTATGTAGACTTAGGCCCTGTCAACACAAAATGTTTGTGTTTGCATAAAAACATTTACTATAAAATGTATTATTAATCATACTGTAGCTTCATGTTTGTTTAAAAGCTTAATTGTTGATTTGTGAACTGTTGTAGGTTTATCTTTTGTAGTGCAAGGGGCTGTGGGTAATATTAGACCAAAAATGTCTTAATTTCCATCACAGGTGAGTTACTGCCAATAGCCAGTGGCAGTTCGGAGGGGTCACTTGCTACAGGGGCGGGGCACTCAGATGTTGACACACCCACTGATGACCCCAAGTGCTGATCTAGCCACACCCACTCACACTATGGATCAACGTTTGGGTTGTCCATGGCCGCTGGAGCAGGTGACCGCGGCGACGGGTTAGGCTGAACGGGCTTCAATCGCAGAGGAATTTTGTCTAGCTACCGACCATATAACACACTGCCCATCAAAACACCCTGATTCTCAGCCAGCGTTTCCTGTTACCGTATTTTCTTCCTCCCTCTGTTAAGCAGGGTAATCTCTGTTCCTCTGTTAGGATTGCCCAGAGCCTCAAGGTGTGCAAGCCAGAGCACACTGCAGTGCACACTAGAGTATGCACTTGAGCTACAGCACTTGATCAGTATTGGCAGACAATCTATTCTGCTCCGCTCGACAATCACAGTCATTCTCTCTCTCTCCCGTCGCCAGTTCCTGCTGCCTGTCTCACTGTTGTCTCTGATGCCAGTCCAGAGAAAAAAACATGAAACTATTTTGAACCAGAATTAAAGGTGGTTTATTTTTCTATAGAGTTGCATTTGACGTTTGCGGTATTAAAAGACCCGCAGTATTGGAGGAACACTTCAGAAGTTTTGGATTTGGTCCTCACCAAAGACTGCAGACCTGTGGAGGTTTGATGGACATGATGTTTCTAAGTGTGGGGGGAGAACTGTGGAACTTTCTAGATAGTGCTCTTTGGAATCTGTGGAGCAGGTCATGTGATGCCGGCCCTGCATGCCACATGTCCTGTCCACCTGTGTCTGGACTCTAGTGGGTTCCATTTAAAGGGACAGTTCACCAAAAAATGAAAATTAGGTCATTGTTTTCTCACCTTCATGTAGTTTCAATCTTACCTGTTTTATTTCCATAAAACACAAAATTTCCTGATTTATTTTTTAAAATACAGATATTTCACAGTGACCTCAAGTCCGAAAAGACAAAAAACAGCATAAAAATCTGAAAACATTAAAGTGTGTGTGTTTGTGTTGCACTCTACTCTGTAGTTATAAGCTAAAATTAAGAGTCTTTTCACTTGGCTCTCCACAGATACAACAGCACTTAAAAGACATGAGGGCGAGAAAATATGGCAAAGTTTTTCATGTTTAAATGAACTGACCCTTGAAATCTGTAACTTGCTCTTCCTTGTTGGGTTAAAATGTATATTATAAATGGGAGAATAATTTTGTCTATATGAGACATTCATTTTCTCCTTAATTGCCAAGTTTATTGTCATGCACTTTATGTATTTTGAGGTTAAATTTGATTTGATATGGGGATTTAGTCAGAGGTTTGTATATTCACACACGTTTGTTTACCTCATTATTAGACATTACACAAATAAACACACACTGTATTCCACCCTCACATACAGTAGACACCACATACAGTAGACACATACAGTAGACACCACATACAGTAGACACATACAGTAGACACCACATACAGTAGACACATACAGTAGACACACACATACAGTAAACACATACAGAGTTTGTTCCTGGCCGTGGCCGTTCATGGTTAATATTTTGCACGTGTTTCAGTCAGACTGCTTTGAATATTAAAGAAATTTGAATGAATGTTTTTTCTGTAAATGTTGTCTTTCACATTTGCCAGTAGCATGTCTACAAAAACAGTAAAATACGAGTAATTTTATTCCTTTGGTGTCATAATTATTACAGTTTAGCTTTCCAGTCTGTCTAATAAGTTTTTTTGCCACAACGTTAAACGTAGTCGTGATGGAGAGTTATATAGAGAAAGTTTGTGAAAGAAATGGAGAGATTTCTGAAAGCAAACATGCCCGTGTGTCTCTACTCGTCAACATCAGATTCAGAACAGATGATGAAGAATCAGTGACGTCAGATGGAGAAAACGTGACGTCACGTGGGCTCGCTTCACCGCATGAACGGATATGAGGAGCTGTGGAGAGAGAGAGAACTTATTGCTCGTGTTAAGTGCACATTTAAAGAGGTTTTAAAAACATCTAAAAAAACATCTTTATGCACATAAACTGCGGAACTGATGAACATCACACTCGAAAGATGCTGGGTTGGTTTAACCCATTTTGGGTCAAATACGGACAAACACAAAACGTTTCTAAACAATTTCCTGAAACTAGCAACTCTTATTTCTGTTTTCTGTTTTAATAACTAACCTTTTCGTTTCACTGCGAGCTTCCGCGAATTTGTGTCTGATCATGAAACTCGCCAGCGCATCAGCCACCTGAGGAAACATCAGACATGACGTCATTCATCACTGCGGGCTCAGTCGGAACACCCGAGCTTTCGGTTCAGTGTTTGTTCATTTAAATGAGAAGAAATACAACGTGTCCGGCCGGACTGAATGGAGGTTACGGGGACTGTCGTACTTTATCTGGGATGTCCTCATGCACTGCGTGGCCACAAGGGGGCAGAACCTGCATCATGAATTTCCCTGCAGACGTCAGAGTTAGAACAAAAGGTTAAATTAAATCGCCATACGCAATTATACTGTTTCACTCTTTCTGTACTTTCTATACTTTAAGATTAAACGCCAATAACGTTTCTCTCGGTCACTTTTAAGGTATAAATTCACAGCGGCCGCTGCAGGAGACGCGCAGACTGCGCTGGTCACGTGGCAGCTGTTACTTTTCTCAGCCCCGTGTTAAGATGCGTGCGGGTCGACCAATCACAGGCGTTTCTGATGACTGGATGAGCCGCTGTATTGACTGTATTCAGGAGACTGTCAGGTACCGCTCATGCCATTATTTCATTTCATACATCATGAACTTTATAAAGCGTCTGCAGATGTGAGCAGAGCTGTACCATCAACACTGTCATGTCTCACAGAGAGGAGTGATGGATAAACTCACCCTGCATTTGTCCGATGGTCAGATCTCTGTCCAGTCGATCAATGCCTGAACACATTAATCAGACAGTCACATATCTGATCGTGTATAATCTATAGTTTATAACCTATAGTTTATAATCTATAGTTTATAATCGAGTCACGTAAACATGATTGATTCCTTCACACACAATCACACCAACAGTTTCTGATGTCTGTATATCAAACTTAAAACTGATGACTGCTGTTATATATCCTTCACAGACTTTATATATAGAGATAAACTCACAGTCTAATGCATTCACTGACTAGATGCATGAAATAAAAGATGAAGGATTTAATACAGACAACACTGTATTTACTGTATTTACTGTATTTACTGTATCCATTTAGCCTGTTTGTTTGTTTGGTCAAATGTTTTAGGTGACTCATTTGATTGGTTGTGTTCCTGTGGATCAGTGATTTGATTGGTTGTGTTCCTGTGGATCACTGATTTGATTGGTTGTGTTCCTGTGGATCACTGATTTGATTGGTTGTGTTCCTGTGGATCACTGATTTGATTGGCTGTCACTTGCCTGCCAGCAGTAAGAGTTTGGGGATGTTGCAGGAGAGGAAGAGATTTGATATTCCTCTGAACCAGCCGTCCCAGTATTTCTCTGCCTTAGACAGATCGATTCTCCAGCTGTACACACTTGAGGGCTGCAGTAATCACACACACATGCACGTACTGATTATGGTACGTTTATCATGCACTGTTTGTTTAGTCCAATGCAGTGTTGGGTCAAAGGTTAAAAGTGTGTGTGCAGGTGTGTGTGGAGGTCTCACCTGCAGCTCAGATGGTCTCACCTCTGCTGATGTGGTGCTCTCAGCTTTGCTGGTGACGTAGTTGAGATCATAAAACTCTTCATGTCCCTCTGCCACACTCTCAGTTACTGGACTCACCTGCTCCGTTGAGTCGCCCTCCTCCACCTCACACCTGTGTGTGTGAGAGAGATTTAGAGGTTTATTTCAGGAGCTGAAGGGGATTCTGGGTAAAGTACATCATGTTCACCAGATGTTTACCGTCTCACTTGTCCCACCATGGAGACTTTAGCAGATTCCAGGTTTCTGATCTGACCACTTTTCACACTGTAAATAGAAATGACAGACACATGACCCAATGTTTAAATGAGTGAATCACAGCTCACAATCAAAGATTGTGTCACAGATATCAATTACTGACTATAAATTAAAAATAGATGCTTCATAATGCCATAGAAGAACAATTTTGGTTTCTGTGAAGAACTGAAGAATCTTTTTTATTTTATTGAATTATTTAGAAGAATGAAGCTTCTTTCACTCAGTATGATTTTGATTAAGATGCAGTTAAGATGGGCTGTGTTTCTTTGACCTGAATTAAGAAATATTTGCAGCTAACCAGATTCCAAATGAATTAAAAATCAAACTTAAGCATGACTCTAGTGAAAACTGATGAACACTGATCTGGGCTTTGACCTCCATTCTATGGCGTGATCAATAGATTTGAAGGATTTGGGTCGTCCTCTGAGAAAGTTCTGCATGCTGTGCAACACGTCCATCGCACTGCCTAAATAAAACAGAAACAATATGATCAATAGAGCTTCACACACATCTTATTCTGAGTTCAAGTCTTTAATAGCTCTGCACAGATTTCTTGTTTAAATTCATTTAAATTTGACTCTTGTGGTTATATTTTGCTCAGGAATGTAAAATGTAGTGTCACTCATGTTAAAACTTTATAATTACTATAATGTCTGCCAGAAAGCAGAATAATGTTGTGTACCACAATATAACTGTGGCAACTGTATTAGTTCTTACAAAAATTAAAACTAAAGTAAATATTGTTTTTGAATGAGATCCAATATCCATTATATTAATATTTCTGACTATAGTTTTTAAATAAAGTAACTGATATAACAAAAGCAGCTAGTCACCCTCAACCACATCGATGGCAACCAGCCCAACCACAGAGGGCAGGAGACCTCCACTGGCTGCATGCACCGCTATAGCGCCGCCCATGTTGTGACCCACCAGGATTATAGAGGGCGGGATCTCTCCATATGTAGCTCGCACTACATTGGCTACGTCTCTGTGGGATTGGGAGGGGATTGGTTAGAGCTGATGTACAACAAGTTCTGCCTGTTGGATTTCCATGTGTTTTACCTTGACATGGTTTGTGTGGAGAGGTCATCCGCGTGTCTGACCTGAGTAGCACCTGTGTTTGATAATATTAATCATTTCAGGTTAAACTGAAAAATCTCTGACCCAGTTCCCCCGTGTCTGAAATTTGACCTCACCATGACCTCTAAGATCCATAGCCAGGACCCGACACGTGACCCGGCTGGTCATTGCTGCCTGTTGAGGGAGAAACATTCATACCATCATTTCATACCAGTTTGTGTCATCATCCAGTGAAAGGTGGTTTCATTTAGTTTAGCTTGTTGCTTTAGAAGGTACAGTAGCTGGCTGTGTAGACAGCTGAGTGAGGCAGCTCACTATAGTTTGTAACACGGTATGTATGAATATCTGAGTCTGTACTGTACGTACTGTAAAAACTGCCCAGGACAGAGCTGAATGGCCTCCTCCATGCAGCAGCACCAGCAATGGACCATCCTGCCCGCTTTTATACACACGGAACACGTACACACACAGAAGTCAAGGAGTAAAACTTCACACCCACAGAAAACACACACCTGAGAGAATATCATAAAACCATTTGAGTTTGGTGTCATATTTCACACCAACATTTGACTCCAAAAGAAACATTGTAAGGAATAATGCTGATTAATTATGAATATAAAATCTCAGAGCTTAAGGGTGCTTAAAAATAACCTTTGTTAATGCAAAATATAATTTCTTATTGTTTTCTCTTAATTTTGTAGTAAATTGTGACCTTAATGCATTTTCATGAAATGCATCGTCTGAAATTGTGCAGTCTCACACACACAGAGCGCTCTCTGTGCAGCTTCCATAGACAAAAGCATGTTTGTATGTGTCAGTGTGTGAAGGATATATCTTTAGTTTCTCCCGACCCAATAACCACATCATCCATCATTTCAAAGTATTCACTCCAGGACACCGGTGAGTAATCTCTCTTAGTGCTCACTCCATGACTGAGAGAGAGAGAGAGAGAGAGAGAGAGAGAGAGTGTTAGTGTTTAAATGGAGTGTGAAGCTTGCTGGTAACATGACAGTGTATGTATTCTACTCTGAGCCATTTTGTAGGTGCACAATAAGAATTCATAGCAACTCATATTCAGATAACTCTGACTCTTTATTGAGACCTTTATCAGTTACAATTATAAATGTCCAACCTGCCTTATAACTGTAAAACAAAGTATTTATATGAATGTTCATTGTTCTTATTACATGTCAGCAGGTAACACTTACTTCTCCGTGTCAAAGCTTTCTTCCCACATGTTGGCTGAAGGGTCCGTGCTGATCCCAGCGTCAGGACTCAGGTGTGAGGAGCGAATCTCAGCGGGCGAACGCTCGGAGGCCATGAGACAGACAAAGACAGAGCGCGTGTGAACACAGGGCCGCACTCACAGTGCTAAAGAGGACCCAGACTCAACACTCAGACAATGAACCCACAGGTGGAACTGACAGCCACCTCAAGATCTGATTGTGATTGGACCAGGAGGGTCTCAGACTGCTCAGAGTCAGGTGTTTTTGTGTGGAGAGAAACATTCATAGATTGTGTGTATGTGTTCTTGTATACGGAAGAAAGAACATTTTCATTAATATCTTATTAATGTAATGAATTAATTTAATTTAATTAATAATTGATTAATATAATATTAATGTTTCTCCTGTAGATCTCAACATTATCTTAACCTAATAATAACTCTGATATCTTGTGTCTTTGTTATCGACAGCAATGAGACTTTTCTGAAGCTTTTCTGTGTTTCCTGTAAAAGACTCCAGCAACCTCACATGTCTCTTTAAGAGCATCAGAGGAGATCTTAAGTGTTTTATATTGTTCTCAGATCCCAAAATCTACAATCAAACGTCTAAGGTCAAACATTTCTCAAAAATGATACCCCAAAAAACAGATTATCTGAGCTATGCTAAGTGAATTAAATGTTTTTTTCAAATCCCTATGACAGGGGTGTCCAGTCCTACTTCCGTAGGGCCGGTGTCCTGAAGAGTTTCGCTCCAACTCAAACACATTTGAACCAGTTAAACAAGCTTCTTCTAAGCAGTGAAACCTAACTGAGGATTTACTGAGGAGCAGCTTCTACTTTCTATAACTGATAAATGGTGAATCATGAGCTTACATTATGTGTCATGTCTGATGATAGAGGAGAAAGAATTGTTGAAGAATGAGGTCTGTTGTGACAGACTTTGCTGTGATTGTCATACTCATGCGTCATTGTGTCATGTGAAGTCAAGGAATAAAGTCGAGATTCTTTTCATGACAGGCAGACAATCATCTGCAGAAATCTGAAGCTGTGCTGTCATGTTGAGCACCAGTGTTGTCACACCGGGTTAAAGAATAATCTTTCTCACTCAGGTTTCTATCAGCTCAGGTGTTTGTGACAGTCATTACTGGTTACCAGGCAACCAAACCCCTGCCATTGCACCATCAACAACTATAATGTGACAAATAATGTAGATTTGATGAGATCTGAGAATCAGCTGAGGATAGTTTAATGAGTATTTATGCATTTGTAAAGCTGAATTTTAAATGTGAAGAACTAAAAACATTTCTTATAGCTGCTTTGACATTTCAGTATAAAAGCATTTTACAGCATATGCTTTTAATTCACATTAAAAGCATATGAATTAAAACCCTTTGATATCCACAAAGTCCATATCAAGATGTTCAGTGAAATTGTATCTACCCCAGTTATTCTGTTTTTTCTACCATACCACATGCAATTGTTCTGTACAAGAAGGTAACAGATGTTCAGTTGCGTATCTTATTGACATCTCATTAAATGTCACAGATAAATGACAGATTTCAGACGCACTCCAGCTGAAGAGAGAGACACTGCAAATCAATACAATGATACAATGCACTGTACATTAAGATCAACGAGACCATGAAGAGGAACATTCTGTTAAAGTTGCTAGAACGTTAAATTCGGATAAACTATGGTTCAATTAATTTTAAACCTTTTCACATGAGAACTATTGATATGTGGTTTGTATGTGGGATTTTGCAGAACAGATAAATAGCATTGGCATTACATATTGATTTAACAGTATTTTCTTGTTTTTTACAGCTGTTACACACTCCCAACTGTGACATCACCAAATCAGTCAGAGTTCCCATCCTACTGTGTAGACTGTTATCAACTTCCTGTTGATAATCCTACTGACTTTCCCAATCTGGAAACCATGAGCTCAAGGCCTTGGACCATTACTAAATTAGCATTAAAAGAGTAAGCTTTGACCTCTTCATCAAGCCCAACTGCATTGGATGTCCAGCCAGACCGAACCAGATGTTGGACCCAGCAGGCCAAAATCAAGGTTCCCAAACATGAGCCATAATTCAAAAGTAGATATTGGTGCCAACATTTCAGCCAAAACCTCTAAGAGATGTCTAATGAATAGTTGATCTTTTATTGTACGTGTGTGTGAGAGAGAGAGATATTGACTTTAATGAGGTAAATGCAGTTACTGGGGTAAATTGAATGTTTAAAGTATGTGAGAGACTTAAATACACACTTAATCACATACTGTATAGTGAGGTTCAGAAGTCACACATCTTCACGCATTGATGAGATAAAAATATTTATCTCATCAATGGAATGAACTCGTGTCTGCTGACTGTAATGAAACTGATGACTAAGTTAACACTGAGTTTCAGTCACTTCACTTGTGATCCTGAACGCCTGGATTAGCTGGTTCAGGTGTGTTTGGTTAGGGTAGGAGAGGATAAAAATGAAACTCTGAAATGACATGCAACCTCCAAATGTCCTGAAAAAAAACCCTTATTTTTGTTATACACTGTGTTCTTGGTCACTTATTATTGCGTAATATCAGTTATGAAACAGCAGCATAGAGACACTCCTCAACACAAATGTGTGTGTGCGCTTTAAAAGGTTTGGCTTTATATGTGTGTGTACAGGTTTGGCTTATGAGGACAAGTGTAATAAACATTAAGTGGCCCTCAGTAACAAAAAAGAAAAAGCTAATAATATGTTAAAATGATGTTTTCTGTAAATCTAAAGGTGCAGTCACACTAGACTTTTCACCATTGACTTCCATTCATACGCAGGCAGATGTGGCAAAAATCTTATTTCTGAGTTTTCCAAAGATCAAGTTTGGTGAACCCTGACTTGTGAATTCATATCATGTGATGTATTTTTCATTTTAATTTACAATAACAGTGCAAGAACATCAGAATCTATGATGTGTGACTGGAAAAACAATGCTTTGGTGCATAACTGTCCATATTTGTAGGGGTCTCTGTAGAATTGTTGCATCTGAAAGTGTAGTGGGACCACAGCATAACACTGTCAGATGGTACATGTGAGAGCTAAATGTGGCTCCTTGAGGAACAGTGTCCTGCTCCATCTGCTCCAGAACACATTTACACATCCTGGTTAATGGGATGGAAAATATCAGTAGCCTTGTATGAATCTATTGGAAATCTATGAGATGTCTATTTTCCCAGGTCAGTTTGCTCTCATTTCAGTCACTGAGCAGACCTGTTGCTGCTCAAATCCACCGGAGGAGAACGGAAGAGTTTCTGGAATGTTGTGCACCAACAGCTTGCAGTGATCATCTCTATAAACAGACGTCATGTCTTGTGTTTCTGTGGGGTAAAAATACACCCTGCAAGACATTAGAGCAGCATGAGGCAACTTACTGTGTGTGAAAGACGTGCATACATGTGTGTCTGAGTTCTGTGACAAAGCACTGTGTGTGTTATTGTGTTTCACACAAGATGTCCCAGACACACACCAGACTAGATCTATGGCCTTTAGCTTGTAAGATAATCAAATTTAGCTCCAGCTAAATTTGACTTCTTATAATTGTTTTGCCTACATACAAACTCAGTGTGTTCTGGCAGTTTAGCTGGTGCAGGTAAAGAGGGACTGACAGAGTGTATAACTCAAATACACTGTAAGTTACTATTGAAATGTAATGCTGTATCTGCTACTGTGTGCTGTACACGGCTCGTTTCTGCCCTCTGCTGGTGAACAAACTATATTGTTGCAAATGTAAGCAGTCCAGCTCTTTGTATGTTGCTGGATATTTAAAGCATATGATTCATTTCCTGATCCATGAGGTCACTGCCTAAAGATTTATTTTAGAGTAATTTAACCAAACATCTACTTTATGTAGCAAATGATTTCACTTTTGTTGAGGGTGACACTCTTGTGTATTCATTTATTATATGTTTGCACTACATAGATGTTTTCATCCTGAATGATGACCAGCAGCAGTTACTGAAGAAAACTGCTTATAATAACGCATCTGAAATACTGCATCTCTCCAGCGGGTGGCAGCATTATATGAGTGATTTAATTAACGACGACAGAATGAATAGCCACAAAATAACATGAAACTGTTCTGTGTTTTATAATTCACACATTGACAACATAAATGCTTTTTGTATAGAAATGTGGTCTAATTGACTAACGTGTCACTCCAGCAGTAGTTCCTGATTTATAATGTATAATGATTTATAATGTTTATTTTCAATCGTTTCAAAACTGCTCCATTACTGTCAAATAACTCATGAATGTTCTTCCAAAAATATAAAATTAGGGATTTAAATATTTATGAATCTATTATTTTACTAAAATGAGGTGTTCAGTGTTTCCAGATAACTCTTTGTTATGTTCCAGTCTGTAAGAACCAGGTTTCATTTTTGGTGAGTTACAGTGCACACACTGATTCAGACATCGTTTTTGTTCACATTTGTGTGTGTGTGTGTGTGTGTGTGTGTGTGTGCACTTTTGCATCAGGTCATCTCTGCGGTTCTAAGTCATCTTGGCCACAGCTAACTGGATGTCAGTGACAGAAGGTGGATGTTCTCAGAGGAAGTACATGAGAGCTGCAGCAGGTTCCAAAACCCACATCGTCCTGTTTGTCATCACCAGCATTCCCGGTTTCCATGCCTGCAGCACAGCATGCAGCTCTCTCTCTCTCTCTCTCTCTCTCTCTCCTGCATGAGGTCTGCTTCCATTATGGATGGGGGATGAAGAGAAGGCAGAG
>JAZGTH010000011.1:760000-790000 GCA_036877525.1 Chromobotia macracanthus | reverse complement strand
GAGCTGTATAGGTTGCATACGGACAATAGGAATAGTCTTCTGTGTGTGTAGTGATGTTTTGACATCAAAACTGACCCCTCAGATGAGCAGAACTGTCGTGTGTGTCTCTGGACGACTGTTTGCTCTGCTGCTGGTGGACAGGCGTGTGTGTCTGGTGGGTGTTTATGCAGTTTTATTTTTAACATTCCCCCTGAGTTTGACTTTCTAGGATTATTTGTGCACAGCAACACTTCCTCTCGGTCTTCCTGATGGCTGACACGTCACACTTAGATGCTGTTTTTGTCTGAAATGTAAGTGTGTGGTGAGCATCTTCTTTCGCTGTAATCACGGCAGTGTTTGAAGAAAACCATAACCCTGAGTATTAAACTTCAGCATCAACATGAAAGTGATTATTATGATACAGTCCTAATGATTCCTAGTGTAAGAAGTGTCTTATGCTGGTAGATTGGTTCATGTGTAGTCAAATGTCATTAAATTCCCTCAGAGTTGACCTCTGTCAGAGTGATGCTGGGTTATACAGTAATGTGTGTAAGCTCCATTTCCGTCTTTGGTGGTGGGGGGCACAAAATGCCTTCAACACTATGCAGGAGGTGGATTTATTAGCCCTGCGGTTGGCATGACAACAGTGCCTGTGAATGGAAGAGAAGATTGTTGCTAAATCGTTCCATCTGTTGTGTTTTCCAGTTGTAGAGTCACCATGCCTGTGGATTTGTGTGCTATTTATCTAGTAAGATGAAGACAACACTCAGAGACGTCTGTTCTGGGTGCTCAGAGGTGTGAATGATCAACTGTTCAGTCTCAAGTGTTTGGCAGTGAAAGTCATGAGAAATAAAGCAGCAGGGGTTTGTATATCCCTGACCTAGCATCTACACTGTACATGAGATCAATGTAGACAACTCCAGTTTTAATACAGCTGTTTACACTACAATCCCCAACACACATTCTGTTTTTGCTCTTCAGATTCTTTGCTTCTGTCTACATCAGTTTAAATGTCATTATTCTGAAATAAACACTGTAAATGTTATAGTAATGAATTTTGGTTGAACAGTTTTAATGTTCTTTCTCACACTGTATGTGAGAATCAATCAACCAACAGCAAGACCATCTAGAGCACAACATCTCTGAAACAAATTATGCAGAGTTTGGCGACACACCTTGTTGGCTTTCCAATATTCTCCCCTTTCAGGATTTGTACGTTTTTGGCCTCTCACAGACAGTAATAGCGCAGCATTTCTTTGCTGTGGGGAACACAGACAGTAAGACTAATGTTAAATGAAAGACATGCACAGACTGATGGGAGGGGAACGAATGCGTCTCACAGATGTGATGTTACTCCACCTGTGCTGTGATACAGATACTCAAGATCTTACAGTAAAAACGTTTGGAGGCGTAGAGCTCTAGTGTTCCACACTGTCAATCTAGTTCCTGAAATGTCAAAACAACTGTGAGTTCTTCTCACTGTTCTGCAGGTTTAATGGTGAACTACTTTGAAAGTATTTGAGCAGTATTCATCATCTAATGAAGGGTTGGATCTAAGAGGTGGGGTTCGTTTTTGAATGTGATGTGAGGAACAGTGCTCTATGAATGAGGTTGATTTAGGGTCAGTGACAGACACTGTGTGTTAGCAGTAATCAGACAGCAGCAGAAATGTCATCTCTCTCCTTATCTGACGCTTCCACTGTTCTCCTGCCAGTCTGGCCTTGGAAATTCAGTGTTTCAGAGGTGCCTCAGAAATTCACAGCTGGTCCTAAATCAGTTGGCAGCTTGTCTTTGTTTCACAGCTTGCCTGAAAAATCACAGATAAGGCAGTTCTTGCTGTGGTAACATGAGCGTGCCTCCAGTCTTCCTCAGCACATTGTGTGTTACAGTTTCACTGACAGAAGAGCTCTCTCTCTCTCTCTCTCTCTCTCTCTCTCTCTCTCTCTCTCTCTCTGTCTCTCTGTGTGTCTCTCTCTCTCTGTCTCTCTGTGTGTCTCTCTCTGTCTCTCTCTCTCTCTCTCTCTCTCTCTCTCTGTGTGTCTCTCTCTGTCTCTCTGTGTGTCTCTCTCTGTCTCTCTCTCTCTCTCTCTGTGTCTCTCTCTGTCTCTCTCTGTCTCTCTCTCTCTCTCTCTCTCTGTGTGTCTCTCTCTCTCTCTCTCTCTCTCTGTGTGTCTCTCTCTGTCTCTCTCTCTCTGTGTGTCTCTCTCTGTCTCTCTCTCTCTGTCTCTCTCTCTCTGTCTCTCTCTCTCTGTCTCTCTCTGTCTCTCTCTCTCTGTCTCTCTCTCTCTGTCTCTGTCTCTCTGTGTGTCTCTCTCTGTCTCTGTCTCTATCTCTCTCTCTGTCTCTGTCTCTATCTCTCTCTCTGTCTCTGTCTCTGTCTCTCTCTGTCTCTGTCTCTCTCTCTCTCTCTCTCTCTCTCTCTCTCTCTCTCTCTCTCTCTCTCTCTCTCTCTCTCTCTCTCTCTCTCTCTCTCTCTCTCTCTCTCTCTCTCTCTCTCTCTCTCTCTCTCTCTCTCTCTCTGTTCTCTGTGTTTGCCAGAGGGAGGTACACTTCATAGTCTTGGCAGTGTTTTGTGTAATAAACTCCACACTAAAGCTGCCTCATAAACAAATAAACGCAGCCACTCTGCAGTGTAATTTCATCAGATCCTCCCCGGTGCTCGATTTACTCTCCTCCCCAGTCAACGAAAAGACCGTCTGTGTGAAAGTCTTTCTAAATGCTTTTTGGTGTCTCCTGTAATTAAGTGTTTGTGTCTGTGATTCTTCTCTTGTGTCATGACATCATTCTAAAAGCTTACAGCTCATGGTGGAAAAAAACAGATGGCTGAACTTTCAGCAGGAAAGGAAACAATTCCTCTCTGATGCCTTGTTAGCTTTGGGTATTAAGTTGTAGAGAAGACGTTAGGATATAATACATTTGAAAGTACTTCAACTGCTCACAGTTCCATTCACTGCTAACTGCTAATCCTCCACTTTTTGACATTGTAGGGTTTGATCTTCCACTTGAACTGAAGAAAACCATGGAATCCTCATCTTGCAGCACCTGAAAAAGATTTATAGAAACCAGATCTGATGGAAGAGCCTTATAAAGATTCTGTAGCTGTAGACATGGCAAACCCTCAGGAAGAGGTCTGCAATAGTGCAGCCAATGGCGTTGGGAAGCTGGAAAATGAGATTGCTCCAATAATGCCAACTGAGGCATGGAATGTCAACTCTCCTACTATCACAAAACGCTCCCTCTCACCCCTGCTCACTCTACAAGCCACCCCAGTGGTGACTCCAGCTTCTGAGTCTCCAAACGGTGTTTCCCTGAAAGTAGCAACAACTGTACTCCAGCCAATCTGCTTGGGTGAAAGTCCAGTGGTGCTGCCTATCCTTGCTGGACCAGCTGCCCCTCAAGTTGGACCATCAGGTACAGCTTCATACCTGATGACCAGCCAGGGTCCAATGTCTCTGCCCCTGGTCCTGGAACAACAAGTCCTCCAACATCTGAATCCCCAGATGCTACAGCAAACCACATGTCCTGCCCTTCAGAATAATGTTCTCTGTCAGAACCCGTCCCTTGCTCTTGGACCACCTCCGGTCCTGGATCAGAAAGGCTCAGGTCCAGTGCTGGATGCTGGTCTGTTGACTCTCCTTCAGAACCCTAATTTTGCTGCTGTTTTACAGGATCTCTTCCCTAGTCAAGGAACCCCAGTGTCATCCCCTCAAGTAGATCTTTCCACAGCTTTCCTTCCCCCACCACCTCTCTCACAGCCCTACAACTCCCCATTAGCCCCCCTGATCCCTCCAGCCACGCTGCTTGTTCCCTATCCTGTTGTCATTCCACTTCCAGTACCTCTGCCAATCCCCTTGCCCATTCCACTTCCTGTTTCTATGTGCCAGGACTCTAAGGCAGATGTAGACCCCCCTAAACCATCTTGTAATGTGAATAAAAGCACACAGACTTCACCTAGTGACATTTCCCCTCATTGGATGTTACCTAGCAAGGAAATGGCATTAGTCCAACAGCCTCTTCTCTCTTGCCCCATAGTGACAGATGGAGAAGTGCTGGACTTATCCATTAAGACACCTCAACCTTCAATGCATGTTGACAGTTCAGGGGTCCAGTCATTTCAGCAGGACAATGTCCTTGACTTATCTGTGCCTACTATAAGAAAGACATGCATACAGTCTTGTAGCACATATGGGCTTTTGCCCCCTGAGCAGGAGAGAACGTGTCACATGGGAGATGATGTCAACAGTGGGACTCTTGGGGATCTGCGACCCATAGACTGCACCCCAAAGCTAGATACCAAGCTGCTAAGTGGTTTAGCATCTTTGGAGTTCAGCCGTCAGCACAAGTGGGTGGTAGACAGCGGTCACAGAAGCGCAGTAGCTGGGGCGGTTTGTGACTCTCATTCCCTCACAGGAAGTGGCAACATTGAGATTGTCAGCACATCACAGACCGCTAAAGTCATTGTGTCAGTCAAAGATGCCATGCCTGCTATTTTCTGCAGTAAACTAAAGGGATTGTCAGGTGTTTCTACAAAGAACTTCTCCATCAAACGTGACGCCAGCCAGGGGGGGTTCACAGCACTGCCCAGGATGCAGATGGACCAGCGAGGAGAATCCAGTGACCTGCTCAAGAAGATCCCAAAAAACAGAGGCATCAAACTGAAGAAAGTCAGCGCGCAGGAGATCCACATACTGCCCATAAAGAAGCAACGACTTGCTGCATTTCTTCCCAGAAAATAACACGAGGAGAAACTCTGCACAGACAGAGGAAGAGCTACTGAGATGAAAAAATTGGAAATGGAGAAAATGGATGAAGAAATGGAAGAAGTTGGAAATGGTCAGAGAGGGGAGAGAAATATAAGCAGGGTTTACGTCACTGGCAGAAATGAGGCCTAAAGCTTTTCTCCAAGCTGTCTGAATGATTTAGACTGATGCTGGCTGCCTCTGCTGTGTTGCTTTTTAACTGATCCTTTCATTATAATGCAATCAGAAGTGAACTCAGAAAATGCTCAGTGTAAACACAGTGCTCTGAATGAACCGAACTGCACCACTACTGATGTTAAATCCTGTTGTTGAGCATTTGCAGCATTTAGGCCCAATTATTTACTTTCATTTAGATTCTGTTAGTTGTCACACATCCTTATGAATTATTCATCATTTGTAATCTGCAGTGTGATTAATATGCATAAGCTCTGTTTGGAAACCTGGACAGCTGCCAGGGTGACTTCCTCTACAGAGTCCTGACATATTCTTCTTTTCACCAGTTTGCTTTTGCTGAATTCTCTCTGTGTTTTACACTCTTCTTTGCTCTCTACTGTGTGTGTAAATAAACTGTCGGAGGCCGCGTGACCTTTTGCTTTCCTGATCTCTGTATGAACTGGCGGCCGCTGGAGCGAAGCGTCCTCTGAGGAGGGTTAGCTGTTATTAGCTGTTAGCATAGCGGCCCAATAATGACTTGGCAAAACGCGGAGCTCATTATCATTAAGTGACATGATTGGAGGAAATGGTTGTCAGTAGCAACAGCATATTTTTTATCATTCCCTCATCAGGGGGTGAAAGCTTTATCTACCCGGTCCATCCAAATTAAAACAAATAATCATCAGGGACTTGTTCCTAACAGCAACACGTCTCAGTAAAGTGACTTTGTAGTGCTTTAAGACTGGGGCTCGTGGGAAAGTCATTTCTAGGTTAACATCAGTTGCTTTTGAAAATACTAATGTTAATGATCTGCACAAAGTCTGTGCAGATCTCAAAACATTTTCAGTGCAGATCTTGAAACATTTTCAGGGTTTTACAAAGCTGTACAGATTTGCAATATCATTTATAGTGATACCTATTTGTCAATGACAACATACAGACATCCACCCAACACCCCAGAGAAACTTCAGAGTACTCCACACAACTGAAAACGTCACGATTCATGTCAGTATGAAACATGTTTTCATGTTTGTGTTTGCTGAAAAATCAGGAAGTGTCATCTCCCATCTGACTAAAATTTCTGTTTTTTTATGATCAGTTGTTGTTATTTCACTTCTGGATGTGATGGATTTATGAGTAAAACTGAATATTCACGAAGGAAAATGTTGGTAAAACATTTTGCATTTTGATAAACGATTAGGACAAACATTTTTATTGAATGAATATTCACTGATGAATCGTGCACAAGACCAGAAACATTTATTTAATCAATTGTAGTTTGATGTTGATTTGAACACAAAACACTTGAACTGCTGTGCAATCATCCTGTTTCTGCATCAGTACTGAACTGTCTGTGTGTGTATAAACTGAAGCCTTAAACTTCTCCAGCATGTGTTAGTGTTGCTCTTCCCAGACGTTCAGGAGGGTCAGCCGCCCGCAGCACGACTTTCTCTGATCTGAATACTCTCGTCAGCCCACAGCTCTCTTTTATAAAAACTACATTTGAAATATTACGTTTTCTACCAAGAATAACTTTTGTAACATTTAATGGATAAAAGAAACAAGAAAGGTTTGTCATGTTTAAATTATTTATTTATTTGTATCATTGAAAACGTTGAAAATGTGTATGTGAAGATTGCATTACCTTTAAAAACATGATTAAAAACGTCTCTGGTACTTGGTGTGTGTGTGAGAGTGAGTGTGAGACCTCTTCTGATGTTCTGACATGTATTCAACCATTTGATTTACTATATGGCACAACATTACAAATGCATGTTTTTAAATCATACAGACATCACCTTTACAACTAACTTGAAATGCTAAGTTACAAAAGAGTAAAATCCTGAGAAGTGTCAAAGTAAAGCGAAGGCCATTTGAATGTAGTTATTTTGAATACTTCCTCCAGTAAAACGTGTCGGCTGGTTGTACAAGATTTATTCAACAACAAGACCCAAATAAACCCCGCCCCCCACATGCCCCTCCTCTTACACAACATGTAGTTTAAAAAAATTCTCTACAAAAATGTACATTCTGGTCGCTGGGATTTATGGATTAAACCTAAAAACTCCACTGAGGCGACAATCTCCTCTACGAATAAAAAATATCCTAAAGAAAATGAACAGAAATAGGTACAGCTAAAAGCAAATGAAACAATGTTTTCATACAATTTTCAGCAATGTCGTATTACACCATGTTTACGCCATTGATATTTTCAATGACACAATGTCACAGCAGTGGTTCATTGAAATAAGAGTATATACTGACGAACACTTGTGTTGGCTCATCACACGTCTGTATCACATGCTGTAATACAGTGTTTTATGTCTCAAATACTGCTCTGTCTGACAGGCCCGTGTGTACAGCCAGTCCAAACCCGACAGCCAGTAACAGTTCAAACATTCCAAACATAACAGCTCGTGATGGCTCGGACAAACGTCGAGTTTCTGTAACAAAACCAGAGCCAACCTAACATTATCCTAAACATTATCCTAAAATCTCCAAACGTTCTGGAACACCTGATGACTAAATTCAAAGAGTTAAAACTGACGGTCAGTACAGAGGAAACAATCAGCTATATTACATATACAACAGAAAGAAGATCCATAAAAGACAGTCTGAAGGGTTTCAGAGCAGATGACATGAATTACAGGAATTTTCTTTAACACGTGTGAAACTGCTGGTAAAATCCTGTTCATATTGTCTACAGTTGTGTGGGAGTTTCATTTCTCAAACGCTGGAAAAGTTTCACAAAACCCTTTTAATTTATTCACAAAGTTAACTTAGTTGAGCCAAAAATAAAAATTCTGTCAGTTACCCTCATGTTGTTTCAAAGCCCAAATTAATATTTAACTTAAGGTTCATAACCAAATATGACTAAAACATTTGGAGGTAAAAGCATTTTAAAGGACACGAGGGAGAGTAAATGATAGTCATTCTTATTTCCTGAAGATTTTATCATTTCATGCTCACCGTAATTTAAATGCTTTGCTATAAAATTATGAACACATAATTTGAACTAAATACACATAAACATATTTCCAGGATTTAGGACTTAATGGTGTTTAAAAAATGAAACACAGAAACAGTTCTGTGGCTTTGAATTATTCCAGAGACCCACAAAACCTGTGGAGCAGGTGATGACATCACAGGAGGTAGAGAGATATGAGTGAAGATCAGAGCAGTGTGGATGGATCGTCCTATGGAACATCCACATCATATGAGGTCATAACATCACAAGTCCATCAGGAGATCTCTGATGAGGAGCCACGATGGCTGATTCTCATGTCAGATACACAAACTCATATCTTCACTTTCCCAGAGAGCTGCAGGAATGTTCCAGTCTGCTCTGCTGAATGTGAAGATGATGAAGGTCCATGTGTGTTGGAGATTGTGTAGTGTTGATTTCCCATCAGCCCCTCTGCTCTGGGTGGAGGTGAGATTGCTGCTCTGTGTGTGTGTTCACTGTTTGCCCTGCTTCAGTCTCTCGATGTGATGACAGAGTTTGAGCGCAGGTCCGAGTTTCAGTCCCATGTACTTCATCACCATATCACTGCGCAGTAACATCAGAGCTTTCCCATCAATCTCCTGCAGAGAGACAGAGAGCGAGAGAGAAGGTAAGACAGACAGAGAGAGTTTTACTACATCTGTCAACACTTGCTGTGTATTCTAGATACACTGTAAGCAGAATTCAAACCCTCTACAATCTCTTGTTGTTACAGTATTACATTTGTGATATGAATCTGATATTCATTCACACACAATGACTTAAATTAGTGAGTCACTTTGTTGTAGAGTTGTCCAAACAAACTGATGAGATATTTGATATCTGAGGCCTGAGATCATGTTTATTATCTCAACACACTCGGCAGCTGTTAAGACCGTTCATACCAAGAATGATAACTATAACAATAAATATATTAACATCCACACCAACAGATGATAATGCTGTTTATTTTAAGATCATGTGCTGCAGTTTCACAGTCATGAAGGTGGCGACCTGCTGTTGCTTTACGTTTCATAAAGACACCAAAGAGAAAACAGATGCTTTTTAGTAACATCCTTCAGAGAATCTCACCTTTCAGAGAAACATCACTCTCTTGAGGGTTGTCATCATTTTAAAACATTTTATTCATATGTCTGTATAAGTCTAATGCTGTCTGCCGTTTTAAATGCGTGAGCCCTGTACATTTATACAGATTTGATTGACTAAATGTTTTATCAGCTCTGAAAGTGATCCCAACAATATAGTTCATGGGATTTTGTAACTCTCTCAAACTTTTTTAAAGATTTTTTTTAACTTTATCCTTTTCATTACTGTCCTGGTGTGACTGAGCCTTTAGCATTTTCTGAACTAAACTCTAAACTGTGTGTGTGTGTGTGTATCTGAGTGAGTGTGTGTTAGTATGTGTGAATAAATGTGTGAGTTTGTTCAGACAGTGAGTGTGTTTGTAGAGAGATAACCATGACTGTCTGTTTGTCTGTTTGTCTGTTTGGTGAGTCTAAACACAGATGATTCATGCCCCCCCACCCGTCCCCGGCCATACGAGACCTCCAGTTGATTTACAGGCAGGAATGAAATGGCAGCAGAGACTGTAAACCACTGACATGTTTCCGGAAGAGTTCTGCGTGTGGAGCCAGAGCTGCAGGGTCAGCGTCTCGCACAAACTGCATCACTTCCTCTATAGACCAGGAAGACGGACCTCTGTCTGGAGCCCTCGCAGCATCACGGTCAGCCCCAGCATCAGGACCGGTGGTAGAGCTGGCTGCTGGAGAGAGAAAGAGAGATGTGACCAACAACAAAGCTAATAGAATTATTACAGTTATAATTATCTCTCTCTGTCTGTCTGTCAGCCTGACTGTTTGTCTGTCTTTCAGTCTTTGATGTTTTCTGTCTCCTGCAGAACATTTGAAGATCTGAGATTTTAACATTTGAACAGCTACTCAAATGATCATAACAGTCTCATATCATTAAAAACACAATTTCTTCCTGTTCTGTTGAAATAACAGAAATACAACCAAAATCATTCATCACAGTACAAGTAATTTTATATCAGTAGTGATTTATATTGGAAACAACAAACGGTTTATATATTAAATAACCATGTGACAATACACAAACCATAAGATTATTCATGATCTCAAATCAGTGCAAAAGCAGTCAATATAAAGTGAATTTAATAGCACACACACACAGATGTGAAGGATACACACCCTCCACTCGTCTGTGTGTCTGTGATGGGGGGTTGGAGGCCTGTCGTCGCAGGGGTGGGCCGTTGCCATGGTAATACGGGCTGGGTGGTGAATGATATTCTGAGGTGCTTCTCAAGGTCTGTGGGCGGGGCGTCATGGAATTGGAGGCGGAGTCCATGAAGCTCTGTTCCTTCAGTAATCCATTCTCCTCTGGGGGAAGAGTCCCAGCTACACACACATACACACAAACACAGAACAGGAATTTGACTTATAACGGTCTTAAACCATCATTTCCTGATATACTGAAGTCCAGATGAAAAGATCGCTGTGTATGTAAAATCACACAGAACAAACAAGCAGTTTGTATGTAAATGCATTAGCAGTGTTAAATGTATAGTTCATCTCATAAAGTAAAACATTAATGGTGACAGGCATAATAAACACACACGTTTGTGTACCTTCTGAGGGGTGTGCGTCTGTGTGCAGGAGTTTTGGAGAGAGAGGAGCGCAGTACGGTGGAGAGTCTCTGGAGATCCGCTTCACGCCTCTGTTCAGTAACGCCGCGTCTGACAACATCTCCTCTTTGACTGTAACAAACACATACACAGACAAACACACATCTGTTTAAAGTATCACATTAGCTTAGCAATACAGTCTTTTAAATGAATTTGAATGAAGTGAGATTATATTCTCCTGGGTTTATAAAAACAACACACAGAGCTGCTGTCTTTGTAGTGCACTCCAAATCCACTTCACTTTTAAAGCTTTCTTAAAAGGCAGTAGGGCAGCTCATTAGATTTTGGAACAGACCCACGTCTAGCGCTGTCTATGTGTGTGTTTGATTTACCGTGGTCATAGGTGCTGTGTGGACTGAACGGCTGACTGCTGAACAGATTATCACACTGCAGGTGTCGACACACCAGCTCCAGAAAACGCAACACAAATGTGGCGCTGGATGTAGATGGCAGCTTCACCAGCTGTGTCCCTCCATCTGTTCTTACTGCACAGACACACAGAACAATTACACCACACACACATTCCCTGAGAAAGATGAGGCGTGTAAAACTCACTGCCACAATGTCACGGTCTGATCTGACTCAGATCCTGTGTGTCTGAAATTCTCTTGAATATATTCTGGAGCCCGTCCCCATACTGCTGTGATATTCTAGTGCCAAGACATGGCTGATTCATAGTGCTACTTTAAAAAGCACCAGTAATAATGTTATTTCTCACAATCATTTGCTAATGCTTCCGAAGTACCTCGGACCACCTCTCCTCCACCGCTCTGACTCTGCAGACATCCCAGAAGCACTTTGGGCTGGTACGCGCAGTCCAGACATGCCTGAACCGTCTTCTGCAGAACCAGATTCACGGCCTCGGGTCCGAAATGATCCGGCAGTTTCTGTACCTGCTTACGGTCCAGATGTGGACCGCAGTTCCCATGTTTGTTCACATACACACACACTGACACCCAGAAACAGACACAAACAATCTGCATGTGTAAACACACTGTACAGAAACCTAACAGATCCAAACACATTATTCAACCAGAACACGGACATGATACAGTTACTGTAGTTTTGTCTGTAACACAGCCATGATAATTGTTTAAACTATTATATTTTGGTAACAGTCTGATAGCTTAAATCATACAGCTTAAATCATACAGATTAATGCGGCTATGTTGTTTCATTACTGTGGTCTGAATGTCATTGTTATAGGTTTATTATTGTGAACATATTACATTTTGTGTTAATGTACAGAATGTTATATTTGTGATAGGGCACATTTAATTACCGGTAGAAACTACAGATGAGGGGGAGGTCACAGACGACTGTCCATCGCTGGTCATCTGAGTTGTGGGGACTCTGGAGTCTGAGATCGCTGCTGTACACGTGGAGCTCTGAAAAATACTGGACTTCCTCTGAGAAACACACACAAACACACACACACACACACAACATCAGCAAATATTATGATATCATTAATAACTCACACAGAGCTCCTCTCGCTGTACCTTGCTGCCTGGTTTAGGCCCCCTCTTCTTGTATGGGCGGGGCATGAGCTGGGTGATGGCCGTGGTCTGGGGCGTGAGCCACCCCACTGCTTCTGTGTCCTGAGCAGAAGCAGAAGCTGCTAGGGCTTTCAGCAACGCGAGGGTCTCGCTCTTGGGCCGCCGGCCTCTGATGCCCTTCCTCACAGGCAGCGGGGGAAGGGGTGTGGGCAGCCGGTATGGAGACTGCATGGAGCGCCGTGTGGGCTTGGAGTTCAAAAAGGATGAGGAAGAGGAGGGTGACGGAAGAGGCTTTGAAATAGTGACTGAAAATAAATGAATAAAGTTACATTCAGAGGCAAGTGACACACACACAAAGGCTTAATACTATCAATACTACTTAATACTACCAATTTAACCAAATACAGCCATAGTGTGTAAATTTCGGCACATCAGTTGTGTATAATTTAATATTACCTATGAAAACTACCTGAAATTAGGTTTTATTATACAAATTGAAATACAGTAAAAACTATTGAAAACTATAATACTCTTCAGAGGTGATGACATCACAGACTTAATATAATGTAATAAACACCTATATTGACTGGACAGACAGACTTATTCCTGACTGAAAGTTCCATTCTGTATAACATTCTATATATTACATTCTATATTCTATTTATTATAAACATTCTATATATTATCCAGAACTAAAACAAATAATTTAAACAAATGAATGTGATGCATCAAACCCGCTAAACAAACATGAGACGAAACCCAACAAGCACATTTAAATATAAAGTCATTTAGACATTTAAAAATCTGCCTCTGAACGCAGCTCAAATTCACTTTAGTATCATCAGTTATAAATGCTGCAGGTTGTGACAGACTAACTATGATCTTGAATCATTCTTTATTAGTCCTAATTTAATTGTTACAATTCAACAAGAGCTCATTAGTGCAGGTAACTAACTGCAGAGACATGTCACCGTCTGTGTTGTCATGCATTACTGTTAAATCAGTCCTGGCACTTTACTGTGTAACCACAGAACAGGATTACTGTTAAACAGAACGTGCTAATGTAAAAGTCAGAACATTCAGACGCGGATGACGTGTGTACTCTGTTGCTCTGTTTATGGAAGTTAAAGCAGAGATGTTCATGTAATATGATGTAATTGAGTACAAAGCAACTGCATGAATGTAAACGTTTGAAAAAAATACAGACCGCATGTGTTCAGAACCAAAGTCAAAGCCTGTCATGTTTCAAACACAACACCGTTTGGTGCTCGCTCGCAGGTAATCACAGAGTTTACCAGTATGTTACCGGTAAAAAGACATTTTGTGTGAATGATACAATCGTGTATTTACTGGTAAAGTCATTCTGGTGATTTGCTGGTAAATTACAAGGGTTACTGGGGAAAGGGGCTATTGAGTGATCATGTGATGTGTGAAGCTAAACATACCAAAGATCTAGTCCAAAATCACTTGTGTTTTACAGATCAGCTGTGTGATAAATGTCTTCATCGAACTCTAGCAGGATGTACATTTACATCTTTCAGTCAGACGAGTCAATGGTTATGATAAAACTGTCACTCACTGCTGTTGCCAGGCGGTTGCAGACTGTGTTTGGTCACTCCGCACCAGCCCACGGGGAAGATGTCCCTCGAGTCGAACCGACACCAGTAATCGAAGGCCCCCCGCCAGCCGTCAAACATCACAAACACCTCGTCACCCTTCAGCTCTCCGATGGTGGCCGGGCAGATCAGATACGGGTTCTTCTTATCCACAGCTTCCAGCTTCATGCCGGGCCTGAAGCTGTTCTGAGGGGGACGCAGGGGCTCCTGAGGGAATTACAGTTGTCAAAAACTTCTGAATGTTTTTGAGGTGAATGTATGATGTTTTGTGTGTGTGGACAAATTCTCTCTCTTCAGTGGTTCAGCACCTTTTTAAACGCAGTTGCAGGAGCCATTTCTGCTCCGTTCAGAGTCCTGAGGAGGAACATGGGCCACGAGGACGCGTTCATCCTGAACCCTGACAGAATGACATGAATTATTCTCCATAACTCTCATCTAATCAGCCGTTTACTGCACATCACATTCATCTCCACTAACAATCAGTCAGTTTATTGTAACAGATTACTCATGGTTTTGTCTAAAACTCGACACCTCTCTGTTTCTACACAGTAAAAGTGAAACTGAAGGCAGATGATGTCACTCCCAGAAGTTTGTTCTGGTTCAGATGTGACATCACAAGGACTGTCCCTCTGCACATTCAATGACATGAGTGGTTTTATTGGCCCACTTGTTAGTAGAGGTCAGAGGAAGTGATGTCAGCTGTACCTAGTGGTGGTTGCAGCATGTCTCCACTCTTCTCACATGTTCCAATTGGCTGGATGTCAGAGGAGTCAACCAGTCGCCAGAAGTCGTTGGTGTTATCGCTGCCATCCAGCCGTAGCCGGAGCCTCACACCCATCATGCCCATCACCGTGGCGATGCAGGTAGAGGTAGAGTTACGAGGGTCCCGAGCTTCCAGTTTCATACCAGCCTTGAAGTCATTAGTCGGAGGAATCCGAGACTAGAGAAGAAAGAACAGGCACCTTTACACACACACATCATCTGTGACACACCTCTCAACATTTACATATAACATCTACTGTATAACAAATCCACAGACTAAAGTTGTATTTGTTTAGATGGTTTTCATTTAAATAGGATACATTCTTATGTTCGTTTGTATTTACAAAAATAAACCATAATGACTGTAAATAAGTTTCTTTAATCATATTCTCACAGAGACAAGCTCTGATTGGTCAGCGCAGCACAAACCAGCTCACCTGTCTAAAGCAGCTGGGAGGGGCGGGGACAGTGGACGTCTCCTTTAAATACTCCTCCCATGAGAATGAGTCTGTAGCTACACAGCAGAAACACACGAGAGTTTACACGCTGAAAGTAATTACACAATAATATAACACCCCGCACTGGGTAATTATCATGCAGTTATTATCAATCTAAAGACTGAAGTAAAACTGAGAAAAAAGATCAAATGCAAATCATATACAAATACTACAATTTTATGAAATGTATGGAAAGCATATTATGGAAAATACTGTTCAAAGATCAGTGTCTCAGATGTGTGTGTGTGATGCAATTGGTTGTTACCTTTGACTGGTTCAGGACCTGTGAGGGACATACTTCTGCCTGTCTTCTCTTTCTTACTGTCTTTCTGATCTTAAGAAAATTAAAAGTCATGGAGATAATCATGAAGAACACATGAAGAAAATGTCTGGATTGTTTTTTATTTTTTAAATAGCTTAAATTCAGTACAACAAATAACAGCGTAATATATATAACACACAATGTAACATTGTTATTGTTTGTCATATTACAGAGAATAAGATTATTTTGTGTGTTTTACCTTTTAGTGCCGTTCGGCCCATGATCACCAACAGCTGCTGCAAAAACTACAGAGATACTGAAGAGATCAGAAGAGAAGATCTCACTCCAAACCTGACAGAGAGAGAGAGAAACAGAGAGAGAGAGAGAAACAGAGAGAGAGAGACAGAGAGAGAAACAGAGAGAGAGAAACAGAGAGAGAGAGAGAAACAGAGACAGAGAGAGAAACAGAGACAGAGAGAGAAACAGAGAGAGAGAGAGAAACAGAGACAGAGAGAAAAACAGAGAGAGAGAGAGAGAGACAGAGAGAGAGAGAGAAACAGAGACAGAGAGAGAAACAGAGACAGAGAGAGAGAGAGAAACAGAGACAGAGAGAGAGAGAGAAACAGAGAGAGTCAGATCAGTTCTCTTCAGATTGAAGGATAAAGACTCTTTGTGAACTCGTGAAGACTCTGAAGACTCGTGAAGTGACTGTTGATTTGTCATCTGAGACCAGCAGAGACTGAATAACTTCTAAATCTGCATCACATATTAACCTGATTCTGTAAAGCAGAATAAAAACTTTAAAGCCTGCACATCTCTCAAACTCACATCATACACAAACTGAACCGCAAGCCTGGGAACATGAAACCTTAGAACACAAAGAGATGAACAGAGAGAGAGAGAGAGAGAGAGAGAGAGAGAGAGAGACACAGAGAGAGAGAGAGAGAGAGAGAGAGAGGCAGGCAGAGAGAGAGAGAGAGAGAGCACATGAGAAACAAGTGAGATGAACTTTTAATTGGTTGACATCAATTCACATAACTAACTCATCTTTCTATCTATAACTGTCTGTCAGCATGTGGATTCAATTACTAATCTAATAAGACACCTAATTGTGGTCGTATCCATGTCAGAGCATGTGTGTGTGTTACTGAGGGTGTGTGTCGTCTTTGCTTATAAAGGGAAGTGTGTGTTTTTGTGGGCTCTGAAAATGAAGTGTGTTTCGGGAAGCTGACATTCCTCAAGTTCACAAAAAACTCCACTAACACCTCAGCAGAAGCTGCAGAAGCAAACGTTCCTCAGAGCTTCAGGTCTCTGAATCATCACTCACATGAGAGTGAACCTCACAAAAACTCACATTCCACAATGTTTCTTTCTATATAGTAATGAAAAAAGAAAAACACCTCAAATGACCGAAAACTGCCCAAAATACAACCGACGCATATTTCTGAGTTTAGCATGAGTTTCATGTTTTCATCTCTCTCTCTGTCTGACGTTACAGGAGCGAGGGGAGGAAAAACTGATATTCATTCATGAAATACTTACAATATAAGATCTAATATAAGATAAATGTAAAACACAGTCTAAAAGTTTAAAACCCACTACGATCACATTCATTTTTAAGTGCTGATTTGTATCAATTTTATTACCTGATTATTGCTGCTTTCAAAAAGAAATTAAGCACAAAATGACTAAATGACAGGAAGAAAAAGTGTTTTTATTTTGAAAGGGATAAAGAATAACAGCCAAAGTATAAGCAGTTAAGATGGAAAATCAGACTTACATTTTGTGTTACTCCTACATAGATGTGAAATATGCCATGAGCACAAACACTATTCATTTAAAAATGTATTTAAAATCTTTGTTTTAGAATTAAAACACATCAGCTCAAGTTCTCTCCTGATTCGTTAAAAGTGTTGTTTATTACAGCACATCCCATAATTCCTACAGACAGCCACATCAGGAATCTGTGAGAGAATTCCAGCGTCCTGCTAAACCAACACCAGGAATCTCTCTTCTGATTCCCTGAGGCATCACATTCCTGAAACTCCCCACGATTCTCCCCACAAACATAAAAAAAACATGAGCCAGAACTGCCTGATGGTGGCCAGTTTATCTATCTAACAACACTTGAAAAAACACGTTTAAGGTGAAATATCATTGACTCTGTATTTTAAGTCAAAGGTTTCACCCAAAGCCAAATGACAGTGTCTGCATGCACCTCAAAGTCTGACCCTCAGGATTATTTAAATCTGTAAGACTAATCTGATTCCTGACCTCATCGCTTATGAATAAATGATCGAGAAGAAAAAGGAAACGCTGTAAAAGCTGTTGTTCTTATTGGCTGATGCAGGTGTTGTTAGCGTAAGGTGGGTGGGGTTTATTGGCTGATGCAGGTGTTGTTAGCGTAAGGTGGGTGGGGTTTATTGGCTGATGCAGGTGTTGTTAGCGTAAGGTGGGTGGGGTTTATTGGCTGATGCAGGTGTTGTTAGCGTAAGGTGGGTGGGGTTTATTGGCTGATGCAGGTGTTGTTAGCGTAAGGTGGGTGGGGTTTATTGGCTGATGCAGGTGTTGTTAGCGTAAGGTGGGTGGGGTTTATTGGCTGATGCAGGTGTTGTTAGCGTAAGGTGGGTGGGGTTTATTGGCTGATGCAGGTGTTAATAGATGGGCAGAGTTTGTTGGCTGATGCAGGTGCTATTATGGTATGGTGGGTGTGGTTTATTGGCTGATGCAGGTGTTGTTAGCATAAGGTGGGTGGGGTTTATTGGCTGATGCAGGTGTTGTTAGCGTAAGGTGGGCAGGGTTTATTACTGATTCAGGTGTTAATAGATGGGCAGAGTTTGTTGGCTGATGCAGGTGCTATTATGGTATGGTGGGTGGGGTTTATTGGCTGATGCAGGTGTTGTTAGGGTAAGGTGGGTGGGGTTTATTGGCTGATGCAGGTGTTGTTAGCGTAAGGTGGGTGGGGTTTATTACTGATTCAGGTGTTAATAGATGGGCAGAGTTTGTTGGCTGATGCAGGTGCTATTATGGTATGGTGGGTGGGGTTTATTGGCTGATGCAGGTGCTATTATGGTATGGTGGGTGTGGTTTATTGGCTGATGCAGGTGTTGTTAGCGTAAGGTGGGTGGGGTTTATTGGCTGATGCAGGTGTTGTTAGCGTAAGGTGGGTGGGGTTTATTGGCTGATGCAGGTGTTGTTAGGGTAAGGTGGGCAGGGTTTATTACTGATTCAGGTGTTAATAGATGGGCAGAGTTTGTTGGCTGATGCAGGTGCTATTATGGTATGGTGGGTGGGGTTTATTGGCTGATGCAGGTGTTGTTAGCGTAAGGTGGGTGGGGTTTATTGGCTGATGCAGGTGTTGTTAGCGTAAGGTGGGTGGGGTTTATTGGCTGATGCAGGTGTTGTTAGGGTAAGGTGGGCAGGGTTTATTACTGATTCAGGTGTTAATAGATGGGCAGAGTTTGTTGGCTGATGCAGGTGCTATTATGGTATGGTGGGTGTGGTTTATTGGCTGATGCAGGTGTTGTTAGCGTAAGGTGGGTGGGGTTTATTGGCTGATGCAGGTGTTGTTAGCGTAAGGTGGGTGGGGTTTATTGGCTGATGCAGGTGTTGTTAGCGTAAGGTGGGTGGGGTTTATTGGCTGATGCAGGTGTTGTTAGCGTAAGGTGGGTGGGGTTTATTGGCTGATGCAGGTGTTGTTAGGGTAAGGTGGGCAGGGTTTATTACTGATTCAGGTGTTAATAGATGGGCAGAGTTTGTTGGCTGATGCAGGTGCTATTATGGTATGGTGGGTGGGGTTTATTGGCTGATGCAGGTGTTGTTAGCGTAAGGTGGGTGGGGTTTATTGGCTGATGCAGGTGTTGTTAGCGTAAGGTGGGTGGGGTTTATTGGCTGATGCAGGTGTTGTTAGGGTAAGGTGGGCAGGGTTTATTACTGATTCAGGTGTTAATAGATGGGCAGAGTTTGTTGGCTGATGCAGGTGCTATTATGGTATGGTGGGTGTGGTTTATTGGCTGATGCAGGTGTTGTTAGCGTAAGGTGGGTGGGGTTTATTGGCTGATGCAGGTGTTGTTAGCGTAAGGTGGGCGGGGTTTATTGGCTGATGCAGGTGTTAATAGATGGGCAGTTTGTTGGCTGATGCAGGTGCTATTATGGTATGGTGGGTGTGGTTTATTACTGATTCAGGTGTTAATAGATGGGCAGTTTGTTGGCTGATGCACGTGCTATTATGGTATGGTGGGCGTGGTTTATTGGCTGATGGAGTTGTTATTAGCATAAGGTGGGCGGGGTTTGTTGGCTAATGCAGGTGTTATAAGGATAAGATGGGAGAGGTATATCTGTTTCTCTGTCTTTTCATTTACAACAACAAACACTCACCCAGCTGAGTGCTGTTTGCATCATACAGTATGTGTCACCACCTCAGGCAGAAACAAAAATCTCTCTCTCATGCTCTCTCTCTCTCTCTCTCTCTTTTCTACACATTTGAATAAAATGACTGAGTATTTTACTGAACACAATGTGAACAAAATGTTCGATTATGTAGTTCCCTGCACTAATGAACATAGACAAGACCCCTTAAGGGTTAATGAGTTTTGATATATCCTTTCGAATACTATATACTCTATTGATAGGGAAGTCTAGAATACGTCCTGCAGCTGCTGTTTCTAACCATGCATGGTAATAAAATATAATCCAGCTGTTTGATTGCTGGAGACGGTTTCAGGCACATCCTGTTCTGTTCTATATAATGTGCTTCTGTTGAGGAAATAAAGGAGCTTGATTCAGCCACACTTTAATGTCTGTGTCTCTCGGTCCCAGAGCTCTGCTGAAGGTTCCTCCTCACAACATCCAACTGATCTGGTATTGAAGAAAACTGATGATCCAAACACAGCAAAATAAATTAGGATCTGTCAATAAAGAAAATTCAATCCCAACAGCTCATTTACATACATGTCAAAGACAGACAAAAAATAGTCCAGAAAAGAGATTTACATCATAAACACCTCACGCCTCAATCCATTAGACTAAATAATGACCCGGCTGCTCCCATGCAAAACCTTACCATGGTAACCTACCATGTAAACTACTGAAGAGATGGAGAAACGTATCAGATATGTAAAAGCTAAAATAAAAATGTATCAGAACCACATTAAACAACAAATAAATAAAAGAATTCAATGTGTTGAAAGTGTATTCCAGTTCTACTCTTACAATAACGTCATAGTGTAAGCATGGTATTTCCCTGCTGCTTTAATGGCACTATATATTATTAATATTATTATTATTATCACTAACATGAGCGTGTGTATTACAGTACACGCGTGATTGATAGCTGATCAGGAATACGTCATCAGCGATGACGACACACACATCATAAACATCATGATCAAAGCCGACAAAACGCAAAATATGCATTTATTTCATCACCCTCTGAAGTCCCGCATAAACACTAACAATAATACACAAATAATCGCTACCAGAGCACAGAGTCTGACATCAAGAAAATAAACGCCTCTGTCGTCCTGTAGATCCATTATGAGGACTGATAATGGACATCTGATCTAACGACACCTCGCACAGCGCATGAATAATCAGAAAGAAGTGCAGAAACATCCACCGACCTTCGCGATGTTGTCGAAATGTGGAGAGAACTCAGCGCTTCTCACTGCTCTCCGTCGCCATGTTTTGAAGCAGAACTGCGCATGCGCAGAGCAGTGCTGCGTGTTCCTTTTACTTATAAACACGCGTTTCACCTCTGAACGATCTTTACACACACACACACACATTATATACACACACACACACATTATACACACACACACACACACACACACACACACACACACACACACACATTATATACACACACACACACACACACACACACACACACACATTATATACACACACACACACACATCACAGAACACACACATCACACACACACATCACAGAACACACACATCACACACACACATCACACACACACACACACACACACACACACAAACACACACACACACACATCACAGAACACACACACCACACACACACATCACACAACACACACACACATCACACACACACACACATCACACACACACACACATTATATACACACACACACACACACACACACACACACATTATACACACACACACACACACACACACACACATCACACAAACACACACATCACACACACACACCACAGAACACACACATCACACACACACACACACACACACACACACACACTTATATACACACACACACACACATTATACACACACACACACACACATCACAGAACACACACATCACACACACACATCACAGAACACACACATCACACACACACACACACACACACACATTATATACACACACACACACACACACACACACACACACACATTATATACACACACACACACACTATATACACACACACACATCACACACACACACATCACACACACATCACACACACATCACACACACACACACACATCACACACACATCACACACACACATCACACACACATCACACACACACACACACATCACACACACACACACATCACACACACACACATCACACACACACACATCACACACACATCACACACACCACACACACACACACACACACACACACATCACACACACACACACACACACACATCACACACACACACACACACATCACACACACACACACACACACACATCACAGAACACACACACACACACACACACACACACATCACAGAACACACACATCACACACACATCACACACAACACACACACACACACATCACACACACAAACATCACACACATCAAACACACACATCACACACACATCACAGAACACACACACACACACAAACATCACAGAACACACACACACACACAAACATCACAGAACACACACACACAAACATCACAGAACACACACACATCACACACACACACATCACACACACACACATCACACACACACACATCACACACACACATCACAGAACACACACATCACACATACACACACATCACACACACATCACAGAACACACACATCACACACACACATACACACACACACAAACACAGACACACACACATCAAACACATACATCACAGAACACACACATCACAGAACACACACATCACACACACACATCACACACACACATGTACAACATGATTTTGACTTCTTTACTATTGAGGACAACTTCAAAATCCTTCAAAATCCTTCAAAATCCTGTGAGAATATATATTTATATAGTCAAATCTACACACACAAATACATGCCACATACACAACCTATAACATCATTTATATACGAGTGTATAAACGAGAATATCTGTTGAGTGTTTAATATATAGATTATATATATTAGTATATATGTAATATATTGTATACAGAGAGGGTTTTACTCTTTGGGTTGACATGATGGCATGATTTTTAGTGTGATGAGGTATGAGGTACACTAACACACACACTGCGGCTGAGCTTCATCAGAGGAGTGTGATGAAGACAGACAGACAGACAGACAGACAGACAGCTGCTCGATTACTCGTGTGTTTTAACAGACTGTCTGTCTGTCTGTCTGTAATGAGCCGCTGTTCTTCACGTGTCCACCAGATGGCGTGATTGTGTCTTCCACACGTTTAGTGGTGATGGCGCAGATACGCGGTGAAAGATGGAGAAATCACAGCGCCGCTTGTATGTATAGTTATTCTTGTCATGATTGAATTCATCTCATTTTAATTTACACATCTAAAGCCACTAACATGTCATAAGTAAACTACTGTAAGATTGACTACATCTGTGTTTTTGCTCGAAATGTTATAAACAAAAGCAAGACAGACTGTATAAATCTGTAGATTTTGCTTTATATTTTACATCAGAAATAGATATCTGATATATGGAGACATACGTTTACAAATATATCTTAGAGAAATGTTTTATAACATCTGTTACTTTATTTCTGCTCTGTTAAGATATTGGCACGCCCCACGGAGCTACTGAGGTTCCGATTGGTGCGGACATCATACGGGGCGTGTCGATAAGGACGTCACTTATTTTTATTGGCTACAATGACGCCCGTCTGTAAGTGTTGCTGTTGTCGCCGGTGGTTTAATGCGGCTGCGGGTGCGAGTGGAGGATGTGACGGACTCACTGCGGCCCGATCGCCGGACAAACGCGTAAGTTGAGAGTGCTGCGCTCCTCCAGACGTGCGGTGAGTGAGCGGGTGTGCGGTGTGATCGCTGCGGGTGGATGTGCTTACAGCTCCGGTTTGTATGTGCGTGTGACTCCCACGCAGCTCCGCTCACTGCGACGCCAAACCAAAATACTGTCACGCATGCAGATGTGAGAGAGAACCACGCATCGCCTCATCTGCGTGATGTGTGATGTGTCCTATCTGTCTATCTATCTGTCTGTCTATCTATCTGTCTGTCTGTCTATCTATCTGTCTATCTATCTATCTGTCTATCTGTCTATCTGTCTGTCTATCTGTCTATCTATCTTCTGTCTATCTGTCTATCTATCTATCTATCTATCTATCTATCTATCTATCTATCTATCTATCTATCTGTCTGTCTATCTGTCTGTCTATCTGTCTGTCTGTCTGTCTGTCTGTCTGTCTGTCTATCTGTCTATCTGTCTGTCTATCTGTCTATCTGTCTATCTGTCTGTCTATCTATCTGTCTGTCTATCTATCTATCTGTCTGTCTATCTATCTGTCTGTCTGTCTGTCTATCTGTCTATCCATCTGTCTATCCATCTGTCTGTCCATCTGTCTGTCTGTCTATCCGTCTGTCTGTCTATCCATCTGTCTGTCTGTCTATCCATCTGTCTGTCTGTCTATCTGTCTGTCTGTCTGTCTATCTACCTATCTGTCTGTCTGTCTATCTACCTGTCTATCTATCTGTCTGTCTATCTATCTGTCTGTCTGTCTGTCTATCTATCTATCTGTCTGTCTGTCTGTCTGTCTAGCTGTCTATCTATCTATCTATCTATCTATCTCTCTCTCTCTCTCTCTCTCTCTCTCTACATTTTATTCTGGTATAACAGCTCTGATAACTGATAACAGTTCTGATAACTGATAACTGCTCTGATAATTGATAACTGCTCTGATAATTGATAACAGCTCTGATAACTGATAACCGCTCTGATAACTGATAACCGCTCTGATAACTGATAACCGCTCTGATAACTGATAACCGCTCTGATAACTGATAACCGCTCTGATAACTGATAACTGTTCTGATAACTGATAACAGTTCTGATAACTGATAACCGCTCTGATAACTGATAACAGCTCTGATAAAAGCTCTGATAACTGATAACAGCTCTGATAATTGATAACAGCTCTGATAACTGCTCTGATAACTGCTCTGATAACTGATAACTGCTCTGATAACTGATAACTGCTCTGATAACTGATAACAGCTCTGATAATTGATAACAGCTCTGATAACTGATAACAGCTCTGATAACTGCTCTGATAACTGATAACTGCTCTGATAACTGATAACTGCTCTGATAACTGATAACCGCTCTGATAACTGATAACCTCTCTGATAATTGATAACCGCTCTGATAACTGATAACAGCTCTGATAATTGATAACAGCTTTGATAATTGATAACAGCTCTGATAACTGATAACCGCTCTGATAACTGATAACAGCTCTGATAACTGATAACTGCTCTGATAATTGATAACAGCTCTGATAACTGATAACAGCTCTGATAACTGATAACAGCTCTGATAACTGATAACAGCTCTGATAACTGATAACTGCTCTGATAACTGATAACTGCTCTGATAATTGATAACTGCTCTGATAACTGATAACAGCTCTGATAACTGATAACAGCTCTGATAACTGATAACTGAAAGCTCTGATAACTGATAACAGCTCTGATAACTCTGATAACTGATAACGCTCTGATAATTGATAACGGCTAACTGATAACGCTCTGATATGATAATTGATAACTGCTCTGATAATTGATAACTGCTCTGATAATTGATAACAGCTCTGATAATTGATAACAGCTCTGATAATTGATAACAGCTCTGATAATTGATAACTGCTCTGATAATTGATAACAGCTCTGATAACAGCTCTGATAACAGCTCTGATAACAGCTCTGATAACAGCTCTGATAACTGCTCTGATAACTGATAACTGCTCTGATAATTGATAACTGCTCTGATAACTGATAACTGCTCTGATAACTGATAACAGCTCTGATAACTGCTCTGATAACTGATAACAGCTCTGATAACAGCTCTGATAACTGATAACTGCTCTGATAACTGATAACTCGATAACTGATAACTCTGATAACTGATAACTGCTCTGATAACTGATAACAGCTCTGATAACTGATAACAGCTCTGATAACTGCTCTGATAACTGATAACTGCTCTGATAACTGATAACAGCTCTGATAACAGCTCTGATAACTGATAACTGCTCTGATAACTGATAACTGCTCTGATAACTGATAACTGATAACTGCTCTGATAACTGATAACAGCTCTGATAACTGCTCTGATAACTGATAACTGCTCTGATAACTGATAACAGCTCTGATAACAGCTCTGATAACTGATAACAGCTCTGATAACTGATAACTGCTCTGATAACTGATAACTGCTCTGATAACTGATAACAGCTCTGATAACTGATAACAGCTCTGATAACTGATAACTGCTCTGATAACTGATAACTGCTCTGATAACTGATAACAGCTCTGATAACTGATAACTGCTCTGATAACTGATAACAGCTCTGATAACTGATAACAGCTCTGATAACTGATAACAGCTCTGATAACTGCTCTTCCTGGGCATTTACTGATCAATTTAGCTGTGAAAACATTTTTCCACAGTCAAAGGACTGACTGCACAAGAGACAAACACACTGGGTGAGTAGTTTGTGTTGTGCTTAATGGCAATGCTAATTAATAGCTTTCTCCATGTATTATAGACATGCTTGTTACACACACAAAGGAAATAAGACGGCAGTTGGATGTTGTCCACCTTTGCCACTGGCTTGCTTTTCAGGAATCAGATCAGTATTTTTGTTTGCAAGAAGGAACATTTTTGAGTGTGTGCGTGTGTGTCAGCAGTAGCTTAGGACATTGCGTAGTAAAATCAGAACTTTTTTGACACTCCTCAAAACTCAAGCAGCAGACTCTTGGAGATGACTATTTCTTCTGCTCTTTTTACTGTAGACTGACTCTTACCTCACTGTAGGCTGTCAAAACACTGTCTAAAACACCTTTAAAAGGCTGGAAATTAGTTTTTTAAGAAGTAAAGGTAATATACATATTTTATATAAATTTAAGATTTATTGGTAGGCCACTATTTTCATGCTTTCATTTCTGTTGATTTATGCAATGAATTTATTATTATTATAAAATGTGGAAAACAGTAATTTAAAAACTTGACTCTGGTAGTGTAAATTACTACTCTCGCTCTACTGCGCTCTTTTAATATACTTGACTCTGGTAGTGTAAATTACTACTCTCGCTCTACTGCGCTCTTTTAATATACTTGACTCTGGTAGTGTAAATTACTACTCTCGCTCTACTGCGCTCTTTTAATATACTTGACTCTGGTAGTGTAAATTACTACTCTGCTCTACTGCGCTCTTTTAATATACTTGACTCTGGTAGTGTAAATTACTACTCTCGCTCTACTGCGCTCTTTTAATATACTTGACTCTGGTAGTGTAAATTACTACTCTCGCTCTACTACGCTCTTTTAATATACTTGACTTTAATATACTTGACTCTGGTAGTGTAAATTACTACTCTCGCTCTACTGCGCTCTTTTAATATACTTGACTCTGGTAGTGTAAATTACTACTCTCGCTCTACTGCGCTCTTTTAATATACTTGACTCTGGTAGTGTAAATTACTACTCTCGCTCTACTGCGCTCTTTTAATATACTTGACTCTGGTAGTGTAAATTACTACTCTCGCTCTACTGCGCTCTTTTAATATACTTGACTCTGGTAGTGTAAATTACTACTCTCGCTCTACTGCGCTCTTTTAATATACTTGACTCTGGTAGTGTAAATTACTACTCTCGCTCTACTGCGCTCTTTTAATATACTTGACTCTGGTAGTGTAAATTACTACTCTCGCTCTACTGCGCTCTTTTTAATATACTTGACTCTGGTAGTGTAAATTACTACTCTCGCTCTACTGCGCTCTTTTAATATACTTGACTCTGGTAGTGTAAATTACTACTCTCGCTCTACTGCGCTCTTTTAATATACTTGACTCTGGTAGTGTAAATTACTACTCTCGCTCTACTGCGCTCTTTTAATATACTTGACTCTGGTAGTGTAAATTACTACTCTCGCTCTTTTAATATACTTGACTCTGGTAGTGTAAATTACTGCTTTTAATATATGACTCTGGTAGTGTAAATTACTACTCTCGCTCTACTGCGCTCTTTTAATATACTTGACTCTGGTAGTGTAAATTACTACTCTCGCTCTACTGCGCTCTTTTAATATACTTGACTCTGGTAGTGTAAATTACTACTCTCGCTCTACTGCGCTCTTTTAATATACTTGACTCTGGTAGTGTAAATTACTACTCTCGCTCTACTGCGCTCTTTTAATATACTTGACTCTGGTAGTGTAAATTACTACTCTCGCTCTACTGCGCTCTTTTAATATACTTGACTCTGGTAGTGTAAATTACTACTCTCGCTCTACTGCGCTCTTTTAATATACTTGACTCTGGTAGTGTAAATTACTACTCTCGCTCTACTGCGCTCTTTTAATATACTTGACTCTGGTAGTGTAAATTACTACTCTCGCTCTACTGCGCTCTTTTAATATACTTGACTCTGGTAGTGTAAATTACTACTCTCGCTCTACTGCGCTCTTTTAATATACTTGACTCTGGTAGTGTAAATTACTACTCTCGCTCTACTGCGCTCTTTTAATATACTTGACTCTGGTAGTGTAAATTACTACTCTCGCTCTACTGCGCTCTTTTAATATACTTGACTCTGGTAGTGTAAATTACTACTCTGGTCTACTGCGCTCTTTTAATATACTTGACTCTGGTAGTGTAAATTACTACTCTCGCTCTACTGCGCTCTTTTAATATACTTGACTCTGGTAGTGTAAATTACTACTCTCGCTCTACTGCGCTCTTTTAATATACTTGACTCTGTTTAATATACTTGACTCTGGTAGTGTAAATTACTACTCTCGCTCTACTGCGCTCTTTTAATATACTTGACTCTGGTAGTGTAAATTACTACTCTCCTCTACTGCGCTCTTTTAATATACTTGACTCTGGTAGTGTAAATTACTACTCTCAATTTTTTAATATACTTGACTCTGGTAGTGTAAATTACTACACTCGCTCTACTGCGCTCTTTTAATATACTTGACTCTGGTAGTGTAAATTACTACTCTCGCTCTACTGCGCTCTTTTAATATACTTGACTCTGGTAGTGTAAATTACTACTCTCGCTCTACTGCGCTCTTTTAATATACTTGACTCTGGTAGTGTAAATTACTACTCTCGCTCTACTGCGCTCTTTTAATATACTTGACTCTGGTAGTGTAAATTACTACTCTCGCTCTACTGCGCTCTTTTAATATACTTGACTCTGGTAGTGTAAATTACTACTCTGCCCTTTTAATATACTTGACTCTGGTAGTGTAAATTACTACTCTCGCTCTACTGCGCTCTTTTAATATACTTGACTCTGGTAGTGTAAATTACTACTCTCGCTCTACTGCGCTCTTTTAATATACTTGACTCTGGTAGTGTAAATTACTACTCTCGCTCTACTGCGCTCTTTTAATATACTTGACTCTGGTAGTGTAAATTACTACTCTCGCTCTACTGCGCTCTTTTAATATACTTGACTCTGGTAGTGTAAATTACTACTCTCGCTCTACTGCGCTCTTTTAATATACTTGACTCTGGTAGTGTAAATTACTACTCTCGCTCTACTGCGCTCTTTTAATATACTTGACTCTGGTAGTGTAAATTACTACTCTCGCTCTACTGCGCTCTTTTTAATATACTTGACTCTGGTAGTGTAAATTACTACTCTCGCTCTAAGTAAATACTACTGCGCTCTTTTTAATATACTTGACTCTGGTAGTGTAAATTACTACTCTCGCTCTACTGCGCTCTTTTAATATACTTGACTCTGGTAGTGTAAATTACTACTCTCGCTCTACTGCGCTCTTTTAATATACTTGACTCTGGTAGTGTAAATTACTACTCTCGCTCTACTGCGCTTTAATATACTTAAATACTTGACTCTGGTAGTGTAAATTACTACCGCTCTACCTTTTAATATACTTGACTCTGGTAGTGTAAATTACTACTCTCGCTCTACTGCGCTCTTTTAATATACTTGACTCTGGTAGTGTAAATTACTACTCTCGCTCTACTGCGCTCTTTTAATATACTTGACTCTGGTAGTGTAAAGCAATAACTTATGTAGTAAATTACTACTCTCGCTCTACTGCGCTCTTTTAATATACTTGACTCTGGTAGTGTAAATTACTACTCTCGCTCTACTGCGCTCTTTTAATATACTTGACTCTGGTAGTGTAAATTACTACTCTCGCTCTACTGCTCTTTTAATATACTTGACTCTGGTAGTGTAAATTACTACTCTCGCTCTACTGCGCTCTTTTAATATACTTGACTCTGGTAGTGTAAATTACTACTCTCGCTCT
>JAZGTH010000011.1:690000-755000 GCA_036877525.1 Chromobotia macracanthus | reverse complement strand
ACTGCTGGTGTGTGTTCACAGTTTACAGTGTGTGTTCACAACTCATTACTCCAATGTGTGTGTGCACACTAATTGGATGTGTAAAACATAGAATTCTGAGTATGGGTCATCATACTTGGCCAGTACTTCACCTTACTTCTTTCGTTTGACATCCACAAATGTTTTATTGGCCTTCATAAAGTACTTAAAGGGGTCATATCATAAAAAACCCTTGATCTTCTGAGGTTTTGATGTACTGTAAAACATGGTGTAGTTCTCTGAGCTCTCTGACCTCCTCCATTTACACATAACATTGAAATGAAGCTGAAAAAATCAGGCGTTCAGAAATCTTTCTGATGCTCGAGACAGAGGACTGCAGTTACTGTGTTAGAGTTTGAGCTGCTGAAATACTTTGTTGTGTCTTTAGCAGAATCGGCTGTACAGAGCAGAACTCATGCGGGTTGTTTAGTGTTCAGGTAAACAGTACTCAGCAGTGTGTTTAGCAGTTTTTCTTAGTGATGGTAGTTACAGAATTACACACTTCACCTGAACGGTATAAGAGTGTGTCTTACCAACACACAAATCGTATGATACAAGCCCCAGACACAATGACTATGTTTGATTAATTCTGTTGGAGTCTGCATTCATTCTTTAAAAACATAAAGGTCAAAAGATCTCTTTCATAAAGTCATGCATTTATTCTCTCTCTCTCTCTCTCTCTCTCTCTCTCTCTCTCTCTCTGTCTCTTCACATTTTGAATGAGGGTGAGGTAAAGTCTCAGTGGATTGGGTTATTTTTACTCCATCTCTCTCTCACACTCTGTTGCCCCACTAACACCACAGCAAATGTTATCTGTGTTTTCGTGTGTGTGTGATCATTGGTTAGGATATACACTTTTCTTAGATGTTTTCTTGAGTCACATTTACCAAGGCCACAATAAAATGTAAAGAAAAAATAAGATCACTTGTGCTACAGGGAACAACTCGCTCTCAGTTTTCACCCCTCACGAAGTTTAAAACTTGCAGGACTTTCTTTTTTGTCAGTTTAGCAGTAATTTCATTATTTCCATTTAATTCTTTTTGGTTTTTGAAAGCTAATCTGTGTTGGAAGGAAAGTGGCACATGACCCAGGAGAGAGAGAATAATTACAAATATCATGAGGATTATGTAACATAATCCAGATTAACACACAATAATGTTTAACCATCTGAGTGTATTAGCTGATGTCCTCAACCCTACAGTAGATATTGTGTGGTTCACGGATGTTATGGTGTCAGACATCTCAAGTACAGTAATACCAGTAAATTTTGACCTTGTGGGGACATTGTTTAGGTCCACATGAGGAAACAAGCTTATAAATAATACTGAACAATCTGTTTTGAAAATCTAAAATAGCAGAAAGTTTTGTGAGGGTTAGATTTAGGGGTAGGGTTAATGAATGTGGAGAGAATATACAGTTTGTACAGTATAAACACGATTGCGTCTATGGAATAACGAAAACATGAAATGTGTGATTTGGCAGTATGTGTTTGTTTGGCAGTGTGCACTGTGCTGTGTGTTTAGCTGTCACTAGATTAGTTTCTGGTGTCTTAATCTCTCTTCATCTGTTCTTTCATATTCCTTCATTCCGGCAGCCATCACCTCCCTCCACACATACCATCATGAGTGTGACATGATGACGTTTGTGAAATGAAGGCTGGATTTATTTTGAATGATGTAATGAAATGTTTTAGTTAATCTGACTGATTAATAATAATAATAAATCTCACTGTGTTGTGGTGGAAGCATTCAGATTTTAAAATGAGGCTGTAAAAATCCTGCAGTCTGGATTAAACACTGTTGTTTTATAATTCATGACACTGAAGTGATCAGATCTCAGAGTGAGACTCAAAGTCTCTCCATCATCATCAATCACATGATTCATCCACCTCAATGAATCCAGTTTAACCACCAATCAAAACGTCTGTCTGCGCAGTTTTCTTTCTTTCTTTTTCTTTCTTTCTTTCTTTCTTTCTTTCTTTCTTTCTTTCTTTCTTTCTTTCTTTCTTTCTTTCTCTCTTTCTCTCTCTCTCTCTCTCTTTTTCTCTCTCTCTTTCTCTCTCTTTCTCTCTCTCTCTCTCTCTCTCTCTTTCTCTCTCTCTCTCTTTCATAAACAACACAGGCCCAACAGTCTGTAAAATGAACATGACATATGGTTTAAAGGATGAGGGCATGGCACACAACCTGTCATGTTGGCATGTGTCAAATTTGGCAGCTTTTACCAAGTGGCAGATTTGTCACTTCCGTAAATTCTGTAATAACACAGTCTGATTGGATAGACATCTTTTGACGTTGTACTCAGAGCTGCAGGTCCTGAGGAACTCTGGATCTGTGCTACAGATATTAATGATACCCTCTGCAGTCCAGAACTGGACCATGTCTCAACACACGACTCACACAGACACAAACTAAGATCAAGAAAGATCACTCTTGGTTATGCACACCTGAGAGTGTCAGTTTGTTTGGTCTAAACATGCTCATACAGTGTTTTAATGAATTCTCCCAACAGAAGAAACTCTTGGCAAAAGACAGACCTTCTGTTGTTGCATTCTCTGAAGGTTTGTCTCTCTTGAAAGTGTCATGGCAGGTGAACGTGTAAACCAACCCCACATTTTCATTCTTCTGTCCTTTTCAATCACTTCATTCTACAGAAACTCTTCAGGTTTTTGTATGAAGGTTTTGGCACAGTCATGTACATTTGCTGAGAATCAGCACAGTAAAGACAGTTAATGAGTGAGAAAGCTCCAGCAGTAAAACCTGTTTCTCTCTCTCTTTTCTCTCTCTCTCTCTCTCTCTCTCTCTTACTCTCTCTCTCTCAGGAGCTTACGGGGTCGTCCTAAAGTGTAGACACAAGGTAAGATTCCCTTAGAGTTCTTCATGTTGAAGTATGTGTGAGAAACTTCCAAAACGCTGTAGTTCCATATCACCTTCATATTGTGGATGAGAATGGATTAGAATATCATGCTGTCTACTCTTAGTATGTAGTATGAGTAGTGAGTGCAAGTACCTGGATGATCTACAAGCTGCTACACAGAATGTGAGGTATCACATTCCCGCAATGCAGTGCATTTGACCTTCTCTTTGCAGTTTGACAAATGAACTGGATGCAATTCTGTCTTCATGTCTGTATATCTGTAAACGTTATGAGGTGTGTGTTGTGTACCATTGTTTAAAACATTTATTTATGTATATTGCATGCTGGTTATTAAAAACAAGTACAGTGCTGTACAGTACTGCCCAGTGCATTCATTTCCATTCAGTCGTAGCAGAGACAGTAAGAAGAGTAACAGGTTTCAGTTCAGTGCAGACAGAGACTGATGATGATGTGACATATGGTGAGTTTAGTTATTAATATCTCCTCCGGTCAGAGCAGAGCTGGTCCGTCATGTCCCGCGGCCGAGAGACAGATGGATCACAGCCTCATTCTGTTAACAACTCTCTCTCTCTCTCCTTTCTCAGTGACACACAGAGGTCACTCCATCCTCGTCCTGTCTGGACGATGTTCACTTGCCGGCTGACTGTGTCCTGTGTGATGTTTCTCATTAGTGTTGAGTGTTGTTTGACAGTACACAGAGATGTGTGTGTTGATTTTATGTGACTCAGCTGAACCATGGGGAAATTGTCTTTGTCAAAACTGTGAGTTTGTGTTTAGTGCACACCCAGCTAATGGGGAATGTTCTCAGAACGTTGCCTGGTGTCCTCTAGGTTCTCTTAAAGTTATCAAAAAATGTTCTTGCAATAAAGTTAGAATTTATAAATGTCATATATCATATACATCAAAAGTGTTATACTTAAGTACTTAAACTTTACAGAATTAGAAAATGTTTGAATAATGTTCCTATAACCAAGCAATCATGTTAATCCAACATCTAAAAAAATAGATGTTTTGAACGTTCCTAGAACTATCAAAATGACGTTTTAAATGTTTTTGTTACGTAATAAAAGCATTTAGGACAATTGTTAGCATACAGGTGCTGCTTGTGTTGACAGTGTTGCTGTCACACACATTCAGTTCCACTGTCTTCATCTGCAGTTGAAGAGAATCTTGCTGAGCGAGTGTGTTTATGTTGATGATATTGAATGCTGAAGGGTTTTCTCGTGTGGTTCAGTAAGGCAGTACTTCTGTTTGATCGCTTGTTGGAAGTCATTGATTTGTTTTCAGTGTGTAAATAACCAAGCGTCAGTATGAAATAACACTACAGCTGTTTACAGTCGAGGTTACAGGTCTGTCTGCCTGTCTGTCTGTTCTGTCAGTCATGTTTTCACAGAGTAGATATTGTTTTAATTTATCTTACTGGAAAATTGTTTTTATTGTTTTAACTACAGATCTTACATGGTTAAATTTATGTGTAAAACAGTGAGTGTCTGTGTACACACACACACACACACACACACACACACACACATATGCAGCTTTGCACACACAAGCTGGTATGGACATTTCAGGGTGAATTCAGTAAGTGTTTAGTGTTTGCTTCAGCAGCAGATGAAATGATCTTGGGCTTTATAGTGACACTGATCAGTGTGGACAGATCAGAGGATTACATCAGCGTTTAGAAATGCTGTATTCTGTGTCTGATGACAGCAGTCAGAGGTGAGGGAGTAGCACTCAGCTGATCATATGATCTGGTCACCATGAGCCAGACGGCCCTGTCTGTCTGTCTGTCTGTCTGTTTGAAAAACATTTTTAATGTACTATTCATTACTTAAGGTGTGAAGCTACACAGCCCAACCGCAGTCATCGGCTGACTTTATGATCACAGTTTATTATGAGTAACACTGTTAGTTCCTCAGCTGGTGCATTTGATTTATGAGCTACTAAATGATCAAGATTTATGACTCTGACTCTTTTCTGTTGTTAATTACTGACAGCATTGTCAAAGCTTTGTGTCTGGAGTCTGAGACTTTCATTCCTTTAGTCTTTTAGCTGTTTTGTCCAGTTTCATCTCTGTTCAGATGTGTTTCACTGTCTCTCATGTACACCTGAGATTATAAACCAGAAAAATTCAGATTTAAGGCCGGATGTTCTGGAGCTGTTAGCTTTGAGATCATAAGTCTGCTAGTGTAGATATCTGATCTGGCATCCGACCATAAAGTACCATAGAGCTTTCTACTTAATGCATGACTTTATTTTGATGCGTTTCCGTTTGCTGAACGCAGCATGTTATTTGATATTTCTGTGTATAACTTTGTATGTGACAAATAAATTATTTGAATTAAATAGAAATTTGATGCAAATAGGGTATATGTGGCTGGATTCTGACAACCTGAGATATTTTGATGATATGTGAAACAGAGTTCAGCAGGATGTGAAGTGACTAATAAATATATCTGATACTGAATCAGTTTTAATAAAACTACAGTCTCTTTGTCGAGTGAATTAGGCCTAAAAACACAGTTTGTTTAATCTGAGCTGGGTTTAAATCTCACTTAAAAACAGTGCAGGAGGTTTAAATGTATGTGTGTCTTTTGTCTTGTAGGTGTGGTGTGATCGTCTGGTTGTGTCACAACACAAATGCATTTTGGTTTTGCCTGTTTTTCTCCAATCATGTCTTGACATGCTGTTGAATGGATTTAACAAACCTGCACTTCCCGTTTGTCCTCACCCTGACCTCTCTCCTGACTGCAGGCAGACTGCAAACACTAGTGAAACGTTGAAAAAATATTTGTAAAAATAATTATACATTTAGGGTTTTTACTTCAACAACAGGTTCAGATAAACATGTTCACAGATAGTCTCCTATTTGTGTACACGTGAAAAGATCGCCACTGTTTGTGTTTTAAACGGCTGTTTCATTTAAAGGCGTTCTGTGAGATGAGGTTTGTGGATGAGTCTGAGTGATGTCTGATGATGTTCTGGATTTTATCTCACTTGTGGCAGTTTATTCTCAGAGGCGACACACAGCAGCGCAGAGATTCTCCTCTGTTGATTTTGTGCTAAATGTTTAAAATATGGTTCAAATGTTTTGGGAATGTAAAATCGCAGCTCACTGAAATATCTGTGAGAAATGATCCTGAGTTCCTGCTTCATGTGAGTTTACCGTCAGGATTAAGGACAGGTTTCTGCTGAACGTTTGATATGTTTTTTTTGGTAATCCAGGTTAATGATCTGATGTTAGTATTGCGTACAGTTTTAAGTCATGTAACACTGTAACTTTAGGTTTGGTAATAGTAACTATTGATTTTGCCCTGTATTTTAGTTTTGGGGTAATAGTTTGTCTGTTCTCAAATCAAAATATTTTTTGTGGCCCTTTTTGTGGCCCTGGTCCATGAGCTTCTGAATAAAACTTCAGAAGTTCAACACTAACCTTTCAAATAAAATTATATGTGTGTGTCCATTTATTGGGGACGAATCCCATTTATATAAACACTATAAAAGTATAATAAACAACGTTTTCTTAAAATGTGTGAGAGAGCGAGCGTGAGAGAGAACGAATGTGTGAGAGAGTGAGAGCGAGCGAGCGAATGTGAGAGCGAGCGAGTGTGTGAGAGCGAGAGAATGTGTGAGACAGCGAGTGTGTGTGTGTGCGAGACAGTGTGAGAGATCTGAGGTGAAGGGCATGTTACCCTGAGGGGTCGGGTAACCCTGTGCCTCCTGCTGGTAGATGTCATAACTGCACCATTACTAGGGCAAAAAGCTTTTAGACAGAGCTCTGTCATTGCCTGTTTGATCCGCTGTTGAACTCTCCTGTTTAAACATTCATGACATTTGCTTTCACAGAAGGAACTGTAAAACCCTTTACAGTTTGCTGCTCTATTTGTGTTGGTCAGTTTAATTCTACTGATCTGAGATCAGTGCTGGTTCAGGTCAATCATTTACAGGTTAATGTTTATTTTGTGTAAAGACTATCAAACAATGTTTGTCATTTTCTGAAGCTTTGTTCAGAATTCAGGTCAGCTCTCTATCAGCATTCACAGGCGTGTTCCTGAGGCAGACACTGGACTGAAAGATGGACAGCAGATTCATGAGATCCTCTCTCTCCTGTCTGCATCTCGCCACCAAACAGTCATTCATTTCACAGCTCTGTCACCAATAGTGCAGTACACATTGTCTTTAAAGTAATAAAATCACTCTGTGTTTAGAATATGAGTCAGAGAGAGAGGGAGAGAGTTTTATGTATAATAGAGTGTAAAATGGGTCATCTGAGTAGGACATTTGAGAAAACAGTGTGTGTTTGTGTGTGTGAGAGAGAGAGTATTTGGAGACAAAATCGTTATACCACACCACACAGTATGAGAGTGAAGAGTGCTGGTCTGCAGTCAGAACTGCGTTATTTTAGAGATGGTCTGGACCTTGAGTCAGTCTGACCTTCACTACTTTTCTGCATCATCATCTTCTGTTCAAGCAGGAGGTCTTTTTAGTATAAAGCACTTCTTGCATCACCCTCATTCTACATCCTCCTCCAGCAGGGAGGTGCAGAGCAGCGAGTGTGAGGTTAGTGCGTCAGCGTCACACTGTCAGAGAGATGACAACAGCGTCTCACAAACCCTCACCATCTTCTCTTATTGTTTGGATTGTTTTCATCTCAGTGAGGTTTTGTTTGCCCCGGCCAATTGGGAAGAGCAGTGTGCTATGAATATGCATGACACGTTAATTCCTGTTCAATTCTCCTGCATGACAACATGCAACATTTCACATGAGCCTGCAGTGGATGGTTGGTTAGTTTGTGAAGAGCGAGCGTGAAGCCTTCAGGGTGAGCTGAGATCTCTGTGCTGGCTCAGATAATATGCCCCAGTTGATGTTCTTATCATGTGGACACGCAAACACACATTTGCCATGAGAAGCAGAAAGTTTCAGACATGCAAAACTTTCACTACAACTGATTTGCTTTGGTGTTAAACAGCAGATTGCAACATTTGTTGGCAGTTGACGTTTTGAACGAATCTCTGCGATCCACACAGAGTTTGTTAATACTGAAGCAGCCACCGAAAAGACTTCAGTCTGATGTCATTTGCTCACTGTATTGTGTGCAGCAGATCTGCAGATGGGTTATAATTACACAATGTTCCTCTGAGTGTTTTGTTTTTGCCATGTGTTTCCTGTGCTTGCCTCATTTCAGCTTCCTGTCCTCAGTGTCTCCTCACACTGAGCTGTGGATGAGGAGGTTCTACTGTTGGTCATTATTAATGCCGAGTTGTGGATGAGGAGGTTCTACTGTTGGTCATTATTAATGCCGAGCTGTGGATGAGGAGGTTCTACTGTTGGTCATTATTAATGCCGAGCTGTATATGAGGAGGTTCTACTGTTGGTCATTATTAATGCTGAGCTGTATATGAGGAGGTTCTACTGTTGGTCATTATTAATGCCGAGCTGTGGATGAGGAGGTTCTACTGTTGGTCATTATTAATGCCGAGCTGTATATGAGGAGGTTCTACTGTTGGTCATTATTAATGCTGAGCTGTGGATGAGGAGGTTCTACTGTTGGTCATTATTAATGCTGAGCTGTGGATGAGGAGGTTCTACTGTTGGTCATTATTAATGCCGAGCTGTGGATGAGGAGGTTCTACTGTTGGTCATTATTAATGCTGAGCTGTGGATGAGGAGGTTCTACTGTTGGTCATTATTAATGCTGAGCTGTGGATGAGGAGGTTCTACTGTTGGTCATTATTAATGCTGAGCTGTGGATGAGGAGGTTCTACTGTTGGTCATTATTAATGCTGAGCTGTATATGAGGAGGTTCTACTGTTGGTCATTATTAATGCCGAGCTGTGGATGAGGAGGTTCTACTGTTGGTCATTATTAATGCCGAGCTGTGGATGAGGAGGTTCTACTGTTAGTCATTATTAATGCTGTTGGCAGAAACAGCATTAATTAATTAATTAATTTCAGCTTCCTGCTGAAATGCATTTGTTCTGTTATAAATGGTGTTTGGAGAGACCCGGTCTTTAGTTCTGACCCAGATGACCACTTTGTGATTTTTGAGGCTAAATACTGAGTTTAGTATATTACACAGAGGTACTGTACTTCTGAGAGGTGTTTTATTCTTATGCTCTGCTATCAGACAATAAGCCTCTTAAATGAATGAATCATTAAAATCATCAGAACGTCCCTGTTGATTTCCCAGCATTCCCGGCATGACAGTTGTGTTTTGTCAGTGCTGTAATGTTTGTTCAATTCATCTTTGTAATGATTAACTGTCATGTGTCTCATTACTGTTGTGAGGAGTTTTAAGCTGCAGTAACAGACAGCTTCACACATGAATTGCTGTTTTCTGATGAAGCACCACACGTGTAAGTCTCACGTTCAACTCCAATAACTGAAGTCAACATAAACTCTGAAATTATCTGTGTCTTGATAATCTTCAAAATGAAACTTCAGACTGATTTCTCAGCCACTCCCCTCAGCTGCTCCACCCGTCACATAGAGAAACTTGCCCCATTAATTCCTATGAATTAAAACACCAAACATTTGGGTGGAGCTTTGTCTTGTTTTGTAAATGGTGGTTCTCATTTCTTATACCTCTCACTTTTTACCTCTCTCTCTCTCTCTCTCTCTCTCCCTCTCTCAGTAATAAACTCTCTGGAGTGTCTAGAAACCTCAGATAGGACCAGAAGGATCTGTGGGATCTGTACACACTAATGAAATATCCATGCACTAACAAGACCTAGGATTTAAAGCGACTATATTCAACACTTCTGTAGCATTGATTCTTTTATGATCAAAATAAAGTATTTACTTGTATGTTCATTGATTTGATAATATTTTAATACTTTCCTTGTTTTTAATTGCATGTGAAAGAGAATGTATTATGCAACAACATTATGCAACACAATTGTGTGCTGCAATAGAAGCAGATTGAATTGTGGGATACGGTATCTTCTACAGTGACACACTCTGATAATGTCACCGAGCTCATCTGCGTGTTTAATGCATTTCTCACTTATGTTTTATTTCAGCATCACATTTGTCTCAGATGTTTCCAATAAAATTAGACTCACTGTAAACAGTGAGTGAACTGTTGACACGTGAGAAACACACACACACACACACACACACACACACACACACACACACACACACACACACACACAGTCACTGTTCTTGTGCATTTCGTGACCACTTGGCACATGAGCCGTGTGTAACTGTGAACTGTCTCACTGTTTCATCCTCTACAGAGTGAAAGTAGAGCAGAAGAGTAAACTGGGAGTTTATAGAGATACTGAGAGTGTAAAATAGGCCAGAGAGAGAGAGAGAGAGTTTGTATCATGTCCTCTCAGTATAAAGCACAGTATGATTTAGAGCAGAAACTCAGTAAACATTTACTTTTACATATTTTATAAAACTGAAAATGTTATTACATTTTATTTCAGTTTCACAGTTATGAAATGCTTTTTTAAAAAGTTTATAAAATCCTATTGCAATCAAAGATACCTGCAGGCGGGACTCTTGTTATTATAGGAGAGTTCAGTCAGCAGTGAAAGCTGGGTGTTATTTTCTCATGATGGTGTCATCTCTGTTCTGGTGTCTTTTCTCTGGAACATCAGTTCAGATGATCTCAGCCTGTTCAAAAACAAACACAACATCAACATATCATGTGTTTTATACTGTTTGAGTGTATCATTTCATCATTTTTAATTTTTATTATTTTTTATTTTCTGTTCTTTAAACATATTTGAAATTGAAAATTGCATTGAATTTTTCTGTTAAATAAAGTGTGTGTGATTGTGTGACTGTGTTGCTTGCATGTGAGTGTGGGTGTGTGTGTTCTGATCAGTGTTACTTTTCTCTGTTTCAGGAGACAAATGAAATTGTGGCTATTAAGAAGTTCAAGGACAGTGAAGGTAAAATCTCACATTTACACTCAGACAGATGTTTGAAGTGTCATTCTGAAGAACTGCCCTCAGAATACCTGAATGTTGAACATGGTTGCAGTGAGCTGCTGTGAGCACACAGAGAGAACGCGCTCTCATGAACTGCCTCATTTCTGTTTGTTAGAGGTTCAGTAATCATCAGAGTATCATGTTAGATGATAGTGTTATTGTTACAGAAAGTAACACTGTCATTCTTTCTGGACGATGTATTAAATGTAAGATCTATAGTCTGATGTGAATGTTCTGGATTCTGATCATTAGTGAGATTGGAAATGATTCCAGTTGTGTTGTTGGTTTGTAGTTTAAATATCATGGCACATGCTGTAGACCTACATTCAAATTTCAGTGGAATTTCTTAGTTTAAATAACTAGAAAGAAAAACGTGTGAAGAATGAAACACAAACAGTGAGAGGAGGTTCTGCTGTGAGTTCCTCACTGGTTCCTCCACTGCAGAGAACGAGGAGGTGAAGGAGACCACCATGAGGGAGCTGAAGATGCTCCGCACACTCAAGCAGGAGAACATTGTGGAGCTGAAGGAGGCGTTTCAGCGGCGAGGGAAACTCTACCTGGTTTTTGAGTATGTGGAGAAGGTGAGACAGAGAGACCTGGAGATCTTCAGTCAAATTACTTGGGGATTTATTATTGCATGTGTGTGTGTTATAGAACATGCTGGAGCTGCTGGAGGACATGCCGAATGGTGTTCCACCTGAGAAGGTTCGGAACTACATCTATCAGCTGATCAAAGCCATTCACTGGTGCCATAAGAACAACATTGTCCACAGAGGTGAGAGATCACCTGTACACACCTGTACACACCACCAACACAACTGCTGTACAACTGCTGCATGCTCATTATATGGAACATATGAACATCATGCATTGTGTTAGCAGTGCAAAGGTTGTGGGTTCAATTCCCAGGAAACACAAGTACTAATAAAATGTCTATTCTGAATGTACTGTAAGTCACTCTGGATAAAAGTGTCTGTCACACGCGCATGGATGATTGTCTTTGCACACAGATCCCTTAATGCATGTGATGTGAACATAAAGCAGGTTGAGTTAGCTTCTGAAACATCTGTGTGAGGTGATCTCTCTCTCTCGCTCTCTCTCTCTCTCTCTCTCTCTGTCTGTCTTTAGATATTAAGCCAGAGAATCTGCTCATCAGCTCTGATGATGTGCTCAAACTCTGTGACTTTGGTAAGTTTCTGCAGTCATGTGATTGAATACATAGTGTACACATGCTCCAGACTGTCTGATCTCCATACTGTACACATGCTGGACACCAGTGCTGTTGTTTTATTGGAAATTTATCCACACACACACGTTTACTTATCTATCTAAATGAAGACCTCTATTGTTTTTATACACAGCTAGTTATAAACACTAATCTAACTCTAACCCTAACAGAACACTTTCTGCATTTTTAAAATTTAAACAGACTTTGTTTACTATATTTTTATAGATTTTTTTTTTAATTACCCAAAAATTGTATTTGAGGCTGCAGTGTCCCTTTAAGCAGGTGGAAGCATTCTATTGGCTGATCTCTGATGTTGTGTGTGTGTTTCTCTGGAAGGTTTCGCGCGGGATCTCTCTGAAGGCACAGACGCGAACTACAATGAGTATGTGGCAACCCGATGGTACCGCTCTCCAGAACTTCTGCTGGGGTGAGTGTGTGACAGAAATCACAGCGGAGAGCAGAGCTCATGAGCTCAGAAAAACACAGAATCAAAGACTTCTCTTTACTGGAGGGAATTTTTTACTTTTGAGGTTTTTGTTTTTCTGTCATTCTGCATTTACTGTAATACCTTCATTCTCTCTTCATTTTCTGTACAGCAGCTTTGAAACGATATGTATTGTGAAAAACACTTTAAATAAATGTGGATCTCTTTCTCTCTCAATTTAATTGAAAGTACTGATTTGTGTAGTTACAAAATTGACAAAGTATTATACATTAAACAAGTAAAGATGGCAAAAAATAAAATAAGCAAAAAAAATAAAAATCTTTCTCTCTCTCTCTCTGTGGGTGTGTCAGGGCACCGTACAGTAAGGCAGTGGACATGTGGTCAGTGGGGTGTATACTGGGCGAGCTGAGTGATGGTCAGCCCTTGTTTCCGGGTGAGAGTGAGATCGACCAGCTCTTCATCATCCAGAAAGTTCTGGGTCCACTTCCTCCAGAGCAGATGAAGCTCTTCTACAGCAACCCTCGATTTCACGGCCTGCGGGTCAGTCTGAGATTGTAACCCTGAACCACTGCTGTGTCATCATGCCACGTGAACATCAAGGGTTTACTGTACATTAAGCCTATATGACTGTTTAAGGGAAAGTGTTTCTTCCTGTAAATATTCACCATATCTTTTATGATTTGAGGTGGTGATGACTTAAGCAGTTGGTCTCACAATATGCACGTCAGAGTGACCGCACAATAATGTGTGTGTGTGTGTGTGTGCAGTTTCCATCAGTGAATCATCCACAGACTCTGGAGAGAAGATATCTTGGAATCATTAGTCCAGTCCTGCTTGACCTGATGAAGGTACGAGATGTGTGTCTGTGTGTGTGTTAGTGTATTTGTCAGATATGGTAACCCATACCCGAGATGTGACATCTGCATTTTTATCCATTACTGGTGAGGAGTGAACACACACACACCCGGAGCAGTGGGCAGCACTCTACTGTACATTTGAGCAATTAGGGGTTAGGTGTCTTGCTCAAGGGCACTTTAGTTGCTACCTGCCAGCACTGGAATAGAACCAGCAGCCTTCTGATTACAAGCCAGACTCACTAACCAGTAGGCCACAACCAACTGCCATAGTGTGTGTGTGGGGGGGGTATGTTACAGTAGTATCAGTCATTTTTGACCCTTATTGGGACATTTTGTTGATCTTCATGAGGAAAACAGTTTAGGAATCGTACGAAATGATATTTTTAAAAAATGTTTTCTGTGAGGGTTGTGTTTAGGGGTAGTGTTAGACAATAGAATATAGAGTTTGTTCCAAATAAGTCATTATGTGTATGGAAAGTACCCATAATACATGGAAACCCAACATTTATGTGTCAAGCTTTATGTTTTTTTTACATGAAGATGTAAATCACCAGCAGGCAGAATGGCCGTACTGTAGTACAGTGATGATGTACTCAGAATACTATAATAACTAGATTTGTAACTAGATAACTAGATGACCATTTGAGTGGTACTTACTCCATCCACTCTGCTGCTGTTGTGCGTGGTTATCAGGGTGTTGCTAGGCAGTTGTTATGAGGTTTCTGTCCAGTTGCTAAGGTGTTCTGAATTGTTTTTAGTTGTGTGTGTGGTTTTATCACCGGATGTTCATTAGACTTTGTTAGGCAGACAGACAGAGATGGAAATTGATGGTGGTTTTCCCGCCACTAACCTTCTGATGATAAATCCGTGTTTATTTATTTGTCATCTGTCCCCTCAAACACTCACCTTCATTTGTGTGTGTGTCTCTCTCTCTGTTGTTCACCTGTGATGGTGGATGTTGTTTTGATGGCCCTCTGACTAATATTGCAGATGGAGGCTGATTCTTCTAATGGACTCTGTTTTATCATGCAGCTCTCTCTTCACCTGTGGACTGACTCAGTCGCTGCGTCACCTGTAAGAGTTTAAATGTCGACTGTGACATCAGCGCCAATGTGGGAGAAACATAAACATACCTGGAAAATATAATATATTAATATATCACATTGACGTCTTTAAACTTGGAATTGTTTGATGCAGATCAACATCAAGACAAATTTTCTAAATTATAGATTTATCAGAATAATATGTGCCGTAAAGTTCACCTGATTTTAGGCTGATAATCAAATGTGACACAGTTGACATGTGCCTACTTTTGTTAGTGGTTAAACAGCTGGTCTGTGTTTATGCTAATGAGCGTGACTCCTGGTAAGTTGATTGGGTGATTAGGTGAAGGTGACATCATCACCACAATAACTGAGCTAATTATGTTTGCAGCAGACTCATTTCCTTATGTCAACAGATCAGTCGGCTCAGAGTCTCGTGCTGTGTCATGAAATCATCTCAGAACATTCTGATGTAAAGAATTCTGTTTCAGTCCCTTCTGAGGACCAGGGTGTGTTTATTGTGACAGTGTAACAGGAATATGATTAACAATATTACAGCTTGTTGTTCTGCTGGGTTTGGCTGTTTGTGGGATAGTCTGATAACAGGATATTAATAAATGTTTGTTAAGTGGATCTCAGAAACCTACCTGCCTCATATTTTACCCCTAAGTCAAAAGTAAAAAAAATGAATCCCAAATTCTCATGACAAAAGGCATAATTTTATTCTAGCATCACAGTTATAGGAATATTTTAAATCTTCTTAATATAATATTTTATGCGTCATTTTATTTGTCCTGTTCATTTTGGAGTGCAGTGTTTTCAAAAGAGTCACCAGATTGTCCAGCAGAATTCTGACATCATACGGCTGTGGTTGGCGTTTTCAGAACCTTCTGTTGTTGAACCCGAACGAGCGCTTTCTGACAGAACAGAGTCTGAACCATCACGCCTTCCAGACCCAGCGGCTGACAGACAGAACTGCCCCACTCACACCCACACCACTGCGCTCCTCCAAGAGGAAACCGCTTCTGGACAACAGCGCCTCCGGCAGGTCAGGAGGAGCAATGCAACTGTGACATGCGGATTTACTTTAAAGAGCTTGTTCAAAATGGACCTCTAGCATACTGTATACTACACAATAATATAATGATTACTATTTTGATGTAAAAAGTATGCAACAATACGTTTCAAACTGTGGTATGCTATGTTGTTGTGACTCTTTACATTGCCTGCTCACTTCAGAATGTAGCATCCAGTCATCTGTGTATAATATGAACACTGCAAAAATGGTATGAGCAGAATGAAAGTGCACCATTCTGAACACGGCCCCTGATTGTTAAAACTTGTTTTCTGTCTTATTTTGTCCAGGAAACTGCATAGCTTTAAACCGGTTCAGGACATGCAGTGTGATGGTCAACACTCTATAATAATGATAGTCTGTCTGTCTGTGTGTATTCAGGGCTCATGGGCTCAAGAGTTCAGGTCACCATCGCTCCAACAGTCGAGACTGCTCCAGTCTGCCACGGCACGGGCACGAGGACCTTCACCCCCCCAGCACTGAGGCCTTCCTCAACGGGTCAGTTCCGTCCGCCAACAGCTTGAGCCCGGTCATGCATCCCAAATCCTTTCAGCCGCTGAACCGATCTGCATCCTGTGGCAAAGACCTGGCCAGCCTGCAGCACGGCAAGGAGGCCAAATCGAAAGTGGCTGACTGTGACTTTGACAAGCCCACAGAATACCTGAAATCAAACACGCCGCGTTCCCAAAACCGTCATTCCTTTGTGGAGGGCAAGAACAGCACGTTGACGGGAGACAGAGAGAAACACGCTCGGCACGGCTACAGTGAGTCAACCGCAGTGTCATCGTCGGGAGGTAAGGGGTCATCCTCGTTTTTGAGTTTGTCGAAGAGTCATGGAGCGCTTAGCGATGCGAAGTCAGTGAGCAACCTCAGCGACATTCGCCTCCATCCGGATGACCCCAGCGGATCTCCACGCTACTTCCCTGGCAGCTGTCTGGACCTCAACATGAACCTGACACCCGGCAGCCCTTCCCTGCAGCACATGGAGCGATCCGGGCGCAGTCCAGCTGTGGAACGTCGCAGCAAAATGGAGCGGGAGGGAAGTGCGGTGGAGTCATCCGCCCGACACTCCTCATCACGGCAGAAGAACCAGAATGACGGTAACCTCACCGATCTGCTTGAGCCTGGAGGAGGGCTTAATGTTTCCTCAGTCCGTGATTTCCCGTATGGCATGGGCTACACCAGCCCCTTCTCCTCCCAGCAGCGGCCACACAGGCATTCCATGTATGTGCGAAGGGAGCGCGGGCGACCCCACGGAGGTGAGACAGGCGGGTTAGCAGTGGGGCAGGGAATGCCCACCCGAGCGAGCAGTCTACAGCTCCTCACTCCTCAGCTGCAGCATCGGACCCTCCCCAGACACATGGGCAGCTCACGGGATGCGGGATTGGACGACATCAGGGTGGGTTTACGCTCCTGTCTGATGTTTTTTGTGTGTCTCGCTGTGTTTGCCAGCGCAGAGCACTGCAGCACATGTCTGATGTCTGTGAGAGGTGTGACACGTGTGTGATGTACACTGCTTGTAATATTTTAGCTCTCTTCCAAACCCCAGAGCACTCACTCACTGTCTGCTGTCCACAATGGCAGCTTTCTCTCTGGATTAAATCCTCATAAGTTCTAAGGTCTGGAACAGAGTTTGTATCTGCATCTGTTTGAATGTGTGCGGAGCGCTTTTTGCTTTACCTGCTCTCATCTTTCCATGAACAGAACGACCCCACGTCCGCAGAGGTCAGTCACACGCGACCTTTAATCCAAGAGTCCACACGAGACAACACAGGCGGCTTTCACACACCACGGCAAAAGAGCGAGGTCTCTCTCTCTCTCTCTCTCTCTCTCTCTCTCTCTCTCTGTATATCTCTATATATATCTTTCTTGCTACCTCTCTTCCTCTCTTTCTCTCTTTCTCTATATCTCTCTTGCTACCTTTCCCCCTCTCTCCCCCTCTCTCTCTGTCTGTCTCTTTCTGCTGCTCATTTTTCTGTTTGCTTTGCTCTTTCATTAATAAGGTGTCATTTCAGTGTTCATTTCAGTAAAACTTTCAGTGTTTGTAGAATTTAAGAGCTATAATTGAAAATGCCCTTTTATTCTATATAGATGTCACACTTTGGATTTAGAAATTTAAATTAAAAGAAAATCACAGAACTGCTATAAATGTAGCTTTTAATAACTCATTTCCAGAAACAATGGTGTATATAAAGAAATGGCACCATCAGAAATATGTATTTAATTGTGATGTTTCATCATATTTATTAGTGTGATGTATGGAGTATGGCGGAAGAAAATTTCATTTCCCAGAATTCTCTAATTTTGCTCTTAAAAAGACAGTGAAACGGCTTGTGGAAACTTCAGCTCCTGATTCTTTTGTGGATTATAATTTCTCTGTGTTGAATTTCCTTGAATTCAGAAATTTTACCCGCTTTTTCAACAATTGAAATGGGAACAAATCTTTGAACTGTGGTAACGTTTGTATGTAAATGTTTCATGAAGCACATGTATGTGCTGCAGGGGGGTGTATATCACGACCAACTCACAGATGACGGTGGTTCATCCAAAGAGAACCGAATGATTTACAGTGATTCTGTCCCACGCCGTGTCGGGAGCTTCTACAGAGGTCTGTATAATCACAAACACACACACACACACATATATAAATGCACAGACATATGAAAGCTACTGTGTGTTTAATGACTGGGGTGATGTCACGAGAAATGAAAATGTCTTTTATATTTCAGATGATTAAAGTTTCAGTCTGATCTTAACAGTGTGAGTGGCTCATGTCAGTGTGGATTGTTTTATGAAGCTACATTGGATCAGACAGCAAATCCAGAAGCGTTGATACTCATTTCACATGTGAAGAGATTTTCACATCTAACAGTTTCTGTGTAACAGTCATGAAACACACAGGCAAACTAGAAAATGTTCATTAAAAACTCTAATTATGAATAAAGACAAACATTACAAGTATAAAATGTGATTTTACACCTTTAAACTCAACATGTTTTGTTTTGGTTGCTGTAGTTCCGTCCCCCAGACCTGATAACTCCTTCCACGAGAGTTCAGGGGTCATGATAGACAACAGCCACAACATCCACCAGCAGCCCTACGACCCCTGGTGAGGACACACATCTGTCTGACGGACTACAGCTTGAGCTTCAGTAAGAGTTTATCGTACATTTAACCTGTGACCTGTGTCTTGTTTTCTGAGGGCGGGGTCTGAGGCTCTGGACGTGAGCCCACCAGAACCAACCAAAGAGAAAGAGAAACAGGGTTTCTTCAGATCGATGAAGAAGAAGAAGAAGAAGTCCCAGGCCGTGAGTCTGTGTGTGTGTGCAGTGTGTGTGTGAGTGACTAGTAAAGGTCTGGAGTCAGTAAGTCTAGTAAACAAGACCCTGAGACCGGATCCAGCTGGTCATGTGAAATTTTAAAGAACAGTTCTTCCCAAAATGGAAAGTTTGTCAATATTTATTTAAGCATATGTTGTGAACAACATGGGTAATATTGACTGAATTTTAGGTCAATATTCCTTTAAGTTAAAGCCCAAGTCCAGCCCGTAAACGAGACCATGTGACACAACACACGGTCAGATTATAAGACTGAACCCGACCTGAACCTGACATCATTGACTCTGTATCGCCTCTATAGATCTTTATCACACGTGCTGTTTGCTGTAAGTGAAGCAGTGTATCGCTACTTCCGGTACCATCGCAACACAGTCAAAACGAATGGCTGAATCCTCTCTACAGCGTACAGACTGCTGTAATTCTAAACAATGACACCCTGATCTCAGTTTTCACGATGTTAAGAGGAAAGCATGGGTGAGACTAATGCGGCGGGATGAAGGTCCTTCTTTTAAAATAATACGTGGAAGCGCGTTTGAATGCATTTTGAATCTGAGGATGTCTATTTCCTACAGAGTGACAATTCTGATGATTTTTTGCCATTTTGAAGTTATGTCTGAAACTAAAGTGGAGAACTTCTAAAACACTGCAATGAATTTGTGTCCAAATACTGAACATGAGAGAACAAAATGCCTCTAATGAACGCTGATGTTTCAGTGAGTTTAGTGAGGGACTAGAGTACGTGTTCCAACTGAGGCCTGAAATTTCCAAACAGTTGCCCTAACCTGTAGTTTGTGGAGCTCCTCTCTGTTCACTACATCTGACACTGCATGCAAAGGAAGGAGGGAATTTTTTCACAGCCTATTGGCACTTTTATACTTTAAACTTATCCTGCTGAAAGTTAAAAAGTAAAATTGATAATGAGCCATCGATAACATGACATGAATCGGCTTGTGTTAGCATTTATTTCTTTGTAGACTGCGCAAACTGAGTAGAAACGGCTTACCGCAGACATAGTTTATCTACATACTGTTTGCTTTATTTAGACTATGTCAGTGTTATACAATTCATAGCAAGACGTCTCTTTGGTAGTAAGCTGAAGCTAACAGGATAACTAGTAACCAGAATATATTGATGCTGCAATTGACTTGACCAAACCGGAAGAATGATACAATGCTTCGACAAGCACTTCCGGATAATCAGTTGTGCTGTGATAAAGGTCTATTATGAGTCTGTGTGCATAACAACTTATAATTTATTTTTAATTGATTCTAAACATGAACCAAATGCTGAGAAATGGGCAAAAATGACCCAAACCCACCCAAAACCCCAAAGTCCTGTCTGATTGGTCAGAGGTTGGGCAGGGAGTGGCATGTTAGCTCCTTGTATCTCTGTTTGAGTTTTGTACCTCTTGTATTGCAGACAGATGCGGGTGAAGAACGAGCTCCAGTCATGAGAAAACCTCTGTTTCCTCTTTTCTATTCTCAGAGGAGCTTCACACGGAGCTCCTCTGAGAGGGGTCGCCCCCTATTGGCCACTCCAATGGTATACAAGAGTCTTCATACATCCTGTGTCCATCACATCTCTAACATGCCACAGACTAAACCTCTCGCTGCATGACTTAACAGGACTAATCCTTTATTCTGTTTGGGGGGGGGTTGGCAGCATGTCTTCTCATTGGTTGCCAGATCTGTGATGTCACCATTTGTCTTAAGAAATTTAGAAATGATTGATGTTTTTCATGTCTAGTGCAGAGTTGGATCAAGTTTAACAGAATCAATGGCAGAACTAACCCTGAATGTTATGAATCACAGACACTGGTGATCAGAACTGTGATGTGAAGGCTCATTGGTGATTTTACTGTGACTGATCTGCTAATAGACATTTTAAATGACACAATGTTTTATAAATGACAAGCATGGGTCACATGTAACATAAAATGAAAACGTTTTGAATACAACAAAAACTCATAATTTTTGCATATTTTATTGAATTGATATTCAGTTCAGTTGTAGTAAAGCACTATTTTTTACTTATTTTAATGACCAGAAATGTAATACTTAACTGTGCCTGAAAAGGAACATTGTTTTAAGTTTTAATTGCTGTTTGATCTTGATTTCTGTGGTCTTCTGTTCATTTGCTGACTGTGATGTTCAGAGTTTGACTGACAGCACTGTGTGTCATTGGTCAGGTGGTGAGCGAGGGGCGGGATCAGGTAGTGATGCAGAAATCATCACGGTCATATGGGCACCAGGGCAGCAGACATCGCACACGCAGCAGAGACAGAGAACGCAGCCGTGAGAGAGAGAGAGAGCAGGAGACAGAAAGAGAGAGAGACGCTGACTGGCCCACAGAGACAGTACCTGACACTCACCCTCAGGTACCACACCTGCTGTATCACACCTGCTGTATCACACCTGCTGTATCACACCTGCTGTATCACACCTGCATTAACACACCTGCTGTATCACACTGTACCACACCTGCATTAACACACCTGCTGTATCACACCTGCATTAACACACCTGCTGTATCACACTGTACCACACCTGCATTAACACACCGCTGTAACATACGAAAACACGTGTATCACACGTACACATGCATTAACACACCTGCTGTATCACACTGTACCACACCTGCATTAACACACCTGCTGTATCACACTGTACCACACCTGCATTAACACACCTGCTGTATCACACTGTACCACACCTGCATTAACACTGCGTAAACAGAAACACACCGTATCACACGTACCAAGATAACACACCTGCTGTATCACACTGCAACACCTGCATTAACACACCTGCTGTATCACACCACACATTAACACACCTGCTGTATCACACTGCACCACACCTGCATTAACACACCTGCTGTATCACACTGTACCACACCTGCATTAACACACCTGCTGTATCACACTGCACCACACCTGCATTAACACACCTGCTGTATCACACTGTACCACACCTGCATTAACACACCTGCTGTATCACACTGTACACAACCACCGCTTATCACACACCCTGATTAACAAATACCAACTGCATTAACACACCTGCTGTATCACACCTGCTTAACACACCTGCGTAACACACCTGCTGTATCACACCTGCTGTATCACACCTGCTGTATCACACTGCACCACACCTGCATTACTGTTTTATTTTCAGTAATCATGTTTGTGAAATTATGCACACAGCTTATTTTTAAGCACAGAGCAACAGTGTGTGTTTATGCTTCAAAGCCTGTCCTCTGTTTTCACAATCTCTCTCTGTCTCTCCCCCTCTATTTCTGTCTGCTTTCCCTCTGTCTCTCTCTTTCTGTCTGTCTGTCTCTCTCTCTCTCAGCCTCTCAGGTCCTTGCGAAAGCTCCTTCATCTCACCACCTCCTCGTCCTCCTCTAATCAAACCTCAGATCTACACTACCCTCTCCCAGCTCAGTCCTCCTCTAAAGGTGGGAGTTTCATGGAGCCACGTGGCCTCAGCAGCTCTGGGAAGGTCAAAGGTCGTCAGGCTGGATATCCGGCTCTGGGCCCCCTGGAGTCCTCCTGGCACTCCACAGCTCTGGGTCGACCAGAGGGAAACCCGTATCCCGATCAGATGACCTCGAAATCTGGTCCAAATGCCTTCAGTCGTCATTTTCGCTCACGTTTGCCAAACCTGAATGACCTTAAAGAGACAGCGCTATAAATATAAAACAGCGCCCCCTCATGGACCTTTTTTCTCATATATTAAGGATACCCCAATGTCACAGTCTTTTTGCTTTTTGTTTGTTAGTTTATTCATTTTTAACTTGAACTTAAATTATGTAATTATTGTAAGTTTTTGTCATTGGATAAGTACAGTATAAAGAAGATTATATATCTGTATGTAAATGGGAATATATAAACGTATAGCAGTGTACGTGCAGGCTTTAAGTTTATACTCTGGTTGTAGTCTATATTATCTGCATAGTAACTCTTATATTTGCCTAAACAGGTCAAATGATTAATGTATAGATGAGAGTATTTATATTTATTTTATAGTTATAGAATAAGATTACAGTATATATTATGACAGTAAATTCTGTTTACAAATCTGTGAAAATCTGTAGGTATTAAGATTTACAGGAACCAACAGTAAGAGTGTGTGTGATGTGTGTGTGGTGTGTGTGTGCGTGTGTGCATGTGCTGCCCAGATAGCACACAGTTGTGGAGGTTCATGAAAGAGTGCATCTCATTCTTACACGCCTGTTTGTGTGTAAACAGCTCAAGATCTCACATCTGTCAAGGTCACTAAAGGATGATGAATGTTACGATCTCCAGACATCTGTTGCTCTCCGGGCTTTGTGTGGGTCTTTTGTGTGTGTGATGTGTGTGTGTGTGATGTGTGTGTGAGTGATGTGTGTGTGATGTGTGTGTGAGTGTGTGTGAGTGTGAGTGTGATGTGAGTGTGATGTGAGTGTGATGTGAGTGTGATGTGAGTGTGTGTGATGTGAGTGTGTGTGTGTGTGATGTGAGTGTGTGTGATGTGAGTGTGTGTGATGTGTGTGTGTGTGTGTGTGTGTGATGTGTGTGTGTGTGATGTGAGTGTGTGTGATGTGTGTGTGATATGAGTGTGAGTGTGGTGTGTGTGTGTGGTGTGTGTGTGTGTGTGTGTGTGTGTGTGTGTGTGTGTGTGTGAGTGTGTGTGAGTGTGATGTGTGTGAGTGTGATGTGTGAGTGTGATGTGAGTGTGTGTGATGAGTGTGTGTGATGTGAGTGTGATGTGTGTGTGTGATTTGAGTGTGTGTGATTTGAGTGTGTGTGATGTGAGTGTGTGTGTGTGGTTTTGTGTGAGTGTGTGTGATGTGTGAGTGTGTGATGTGTGTGAGTGTGATGTGTGTGAGTGTGATGTGTGTGAGTGTGATGTGTGTGAGTGTGATGTGTGTGAGTGTGATGTGAGTGTGTGTGATGTGAGTGTGTGTGATGTGAGTGTGTGTGATGTGTGTGTGATGTGATGTGTGTGTGATGTGTGTGTGATGTGTGTGTGGTGAGTGTGTGAGTGTGAGTGTGATGTGTGTGAGTGTGATGTGTGTGTGGTGAGTGTGTGAGTGTGTGAGTGTGATGTGTGTGAGTGTGATGTGTGTGAGTGTGATGTGTGTGTGAGTGTGTGTGTGTGTGAGTGTGGTGTGTGTGTGTGTGTGTGTGTGTGTGTGTGAGTGTGAGTGTGAGTGTGTGTGTGTGTGTGAGTTTGATGTGTGTGGTGTGTGTGTGTGTGAGTGTGTGTGTGTGTGATGTGTGTGTGTGTGTGTGTGTGTGTGTGTGTGTGTGTGTGTGGTGTGTGTGTGTGTGTGTGTGAGTTTGATGTGTGTGGTGTGTGTGTGTGTGTGTGTGTGTGTGGTGTGTGAGTTTGATGTGTGTGGTGTGTGTGTGTGTGTGTGTGTGTGTGTGTGTGTGTGTGTGTGAGTTTGATGTGTGTGTGTGAGTTTGATGTGTGTGGTGTGTGTGTGTGTGTGTGTGTGTGTGTGTGTGTGTGAGGTGTGTGATCTAGTGTCAAGATCACAGCCAGTGAAATTTCTCAAGCCTTTTAAACGAAAATTCAAGCAAAAACTGTCGTACAATTCTGACCAAACAGCAGGAAAGGGTGCGGCTCCACCTGCTGGCCATAAATATTCACTGCAAAAAAATAACTAAGCATTTAAGATGAGGAAATGCCTTTTTTATTTCAAAGCAAGATTTCTTTCTACAGAATTGATCAGCGTCTGTCCCTCAGGTCTACAGTTCTTTCAACATTGCAAATAGAGTTTTACATGCAATAGATGCAGAGGTTATTTCGTGTATATGTTTCTGTTTAGGGAAATAGAGCCAGTGTATGTACACAAGGAAAGGAATAATTAATCCGTTTTATGCAATATGTTATTTCACATTTGCCAGATAATCCTTCTAAATAAAACACAAGGTTCCTGATGGAGGCTGGTGTCCAATCAGCTGCTTCATGCATGTGATCCATGATTCATATCCATCAGTCGAGTACAAGAGATGTCAAAATCAGACTGCAGCACACGCCAGCGAGACGCATCTCACACACATCCTCCAGATTACTGATAATATACATACTGATGAATTATCTGCTGCATCATCTCAGTGTGTCTGTGGTTCATGTTTCAAAGCTGTTCAGATATACTTTTAATATTCATTGATTTCTTCTGGTGTCACTTTTCATATCAGAGTGTTATGATACTGCACAAACTATAGTTATGTGTTCCATCAAGAAGCTAAATTATCTCATTTAAATAAGATCATCTATTTTTTAAAAGTCAAACTGAATCAAAAGTGACTCCACTTTGTGCTCCAGATACACTACGCTACAGTATAACATTAGTATAACGTGTATAGCAACGATTCACTTTATGTCTCAAACATTTGAGAGAAATCCTCACATTTCGGCAAGGTCATCTGCAGTAAAAAATAAAATAATCCAAACCTGCAACGTTTACGTTAACATTGTCATTTTATTTCACAATGTGATATTACAAACGACAGGCAGTGAAACACATTTACGGTCTGAAGAAGAGGAACCAGGCGGTAATATTTCACATCTGAATTTGGAAACAGTATTGATGTTTGATGCTTAAAACATGGAATGAAATCATTTCAGAAAATTGACTATGTTTCTTGTTTTCTTGATGATGAACAGTTCATTGAATAAACAGCCTTTTATCTCCTCACTTCTAAAAAATGTTTTTCTTATTTTAGCTAAAACATCATTTTTTTGTTTAGAAGATGGTTCCGATAGATCCGTTTTTCATTCTATTTAACATTAAGGTTACAGTAGTCTACAACTGTTTTTGGACATGCAGCCAGATACGGATCCATCAGATGCATTTGTTCATACACATGAGCAGTTCCAGGCGTATGGCGATGCGTGTGTGCCAGCCGAGGGGCAGGATCCGCAGGTAGCGTGCCACAATGGGCGGCCGCAGCAGGTTCTGCACTGTGGATGAGCGGTCTGTGTTCCCATAAAACACCTGTCAGAGAAACACAAGCAAAAATGTTTTATTGCTGTATATTTGATTTAAAATGAGACAGTAAATTTTGCTGGGCTCAATATAACAGTGACACGAGAACAAAAGGAGTCATTTTTCCCTGTTCCAAAACCTGGAAGCACCCTCACATCAAAGAAGGCACAATTTCTCCAGGCTAAGTGTAATTTGTTGGTGGATTACTGTTGTATGAGAGTATGGAAGCAGATTTTGTTGTGGTACCTCACACATACTGGAGAATAATTGTGAATCGGATTCTGTTCATTCTCACCCTGTTATTCCCCGTCTGGTCTTTGTAATAGACCCAGTTGAGGCTGTTCTGGGTTCTGTACTGCAGACTGTATTTGGTGGTCCATTCATCAGCATCGCAGCGTCCCTGCGTGAGGATCCCGGACACAACACGCACCTCCAGCAGGTCCATCTGAAGCCACTGGCTGGTGTCCTGGAATTTGGACAGCCATGCACAACTGAAACATGAGACATGACAGTCAGTGACGATGACCTCTGATATCCGTCAAGTGACCTTTTAAATACAGCAGCACCACACAGTGGTTGAATGAGGTGTTGCCCTGCACTAAACCAAATTGTCCAAAGTTGTCATCTTTAAGAAGGAAACAAACCTACTGATTTGTGGACTGGTTTAACAACAGCGTTCACAAGCAAAACTCCATCTACCCTCATGTTAAGCCTCCAACGTACCAGCACGCAAACTGTGATGTATTTTGGTGACCAGCCACACTGATTCTTTGGAAAGCAGTCAGATCAGACTGTCACTCACCCGAATCCCTGACTGTTCAGTCTGGCCTTATTTGGAGTCCAGGAAGAGAACCAGCCCACATATTGCTCCTGATTAGAACATGTGATCTGTTCTGAGCGCACTGATCCGGACTCTAACCCCAGCGGTCTGTGATAGGGACACTCTGGTGAAGAAAGGCACAAGATCATTAGTTCATCTTGGGTCCAGCACGTGAGGAATAACATAACAATAGGAATAGGAATAACAATAACAGCAGAACAGGCATCATGGCACGTCATATGAACCTAATCTGTGGTGTGTGGATGTCCAGCTAGGTTTGGCAGGAGAGCAGGGCTCTATTTTAGGCCCTTTAATCTTAACATCACATTCTTGTGTTAGTCCTGAGATAATCTGTTGGCATCCTCCAGTCCTCACACTGGCTCTCTCTGGTTAAAACATACCTCTCCTATTCCTTGTCTTTCAATGTTGTGATTATACTGTATCTCTGGAATTCTTGAGGTCTGATGGTGGTTCTTGTGTTATCTGTGTAGTGAATGCATCATGACTGATTGTTACTTGCGTAACTGTACTAAAGCCTGATTCTGATTCAGGTAAGGTTGGCCCCCAAATACACACACAAACAAATGTTGTTTTGTTATGTTTTCTGTTCACTGACCCGGCATGCAGTCCAGGTAGGGGCTGCTTGTGGGCAGGGTGGTGCTGATGGAGGTGCTGGGTGGAGGTCCAGTGGGTGGAGCTTTCTGACAGTCACAGCTGCAGCCCGTCTGCGATTGGTTCTCCTTTAGGTTCATCTCCTCCTCATCTTCATAAGGCCACGGCATCTCCAACTCCTGACACATACACCATGATATGTACAAACAATCACACACTCCATGATATGTACACAATCACACACATACATACTCACCCCCTGAGTGTTGACGCCAATGAACACTGTTCCAGAAACAGTCAGAAGAAAATATATTACTATACATTAAAAGATCTGTCTGCCTCTGTAATCTTTAGAAAACATCATCAGAAATCACCAGAGCCAATAACGTTGTTAGTAAAATCAGCAAACAGTTTACAGATAGTATTACAAGAGCAGCCTGTTAACTCAGAACTGAGAGGTTCGGTCTGGTAGGTTCGTGTGGAAGACCAGCACTAAAGGAAACTCTGTGATACGGTGTAGAAGACGAGCACCGGGAAACCACCACAGTTCTGTACCTCGAGTCAGGAGCAGCAGGAGCACATTCAGAGCTCTGGAGTCCATGTTGTTGAGCAGATCTGCAGTGAGCAGCAGCGCTCAGTGATCTCTGGATTACTGTAATCCACTGTACTCCATCCAGCCACTTCTAATCCTCATCTGTCCCTTCTGCCACAGGGACATCTGATTGCTCAGACGTTTCTCTTTCACTGCCGGTTTGGTTTCACTGAAGTGGGAACAGTTTCTCAGAAAGATCCTTGTGAGAAATGAAAATGGACATAAAGGAATCAGTTGTTAAAACACAGCACAGATACACAGCAGAATGATGAATTGTACAGCCTCACGCCTGTTGTGTATGCAGTTCAGATTATATTTAGAGCAAAATCTCCTCTGAACTCACAAGTGAAGTTTCTAATCTTATCATCCTCGTCTCACTCCAGAGCTCATGTTAACTCATCTTATTATTATTGACCAATTCCTACTCGATCCTGCACGAAGATCAATAATGTCACTACATCTTTTGCTTTATTTGTTTTTAATGTGAACACAGCAGATATTAACCCCGCCCCTGAGTTCTGGTTCTCAGCATTCATTCAGACTGAAATCTTTATTTCAGTCTGACATCTTTATGATTTCTCTGATGAAATACTTGAGCTGCGTTTACCTGCATTAGTTTCAAACACATTTTCACTTCACACGCTTTCGTCTCAACACGAGTGACGTCAGTCTGTTTCTTTCGTGCGCCGCTGTGACGCGTCACGACGTCATCACGCGCTGTGAGCTCCGCGCGGATTGATCGCTGTGGATTTCAGTTGTGCGCATTATTAATAATCAATAAATCGCTAATAAATCATTAGCGCTGTGATGGTTTATTATTAAGTGTCTCTGTACAGGCACTGTGTGGGGATCTTGAATAACAAGCGTTTACTCTCAGCGTCTCTCAGCGCCTGTGACGTTTTAGCGTCTTGCGTTGCTTAGCAACTCCCGCAGGTCTCGGGCACCGAGGTTGCTCGGCAACAGCAGCGCGTTTTCAATTAAAATAAGCGATTTTAATTCGTGATTCATATTTAATGATTTTCACAGGCGAAATGTTTCAAACACTATATGAGCCATGCTGCGTAACCGAGATTATGAGAGCTTTAAATAGTTAACAAAATGACTGATGCGAAGTTGTATCATGGCTTACTAAGTCGTGAGTATTCATTGGGTCGAGCGTAATGGTCCGGTCAGCATTAGTAAATTAGACAAACCTTAACCACAGTATGACTGCTATACCATAATATCCAGCTCAATCACAAATGCTGTTTCGTGTTTAAAAATACAAGGTCCGAAAAAACAAATATGCTTTTCTGGACATGTTGTGTCTGTTCTGGATTTTTGTACTGTTAGGATGTCTGAATTGAATGTGTTTCGCTCTTGAGTAGATCAGTACTGTCTGAGTTTTATTCAGGATCCGATTTCTAGTGACAACTACAAACTCGGCTCGTTTTTTCATTTGAATAATGTTCCTCAAGACGAGGTTTAATTAAGAGTATGAACACTAGGTCTCGCTGTAACACTGTTTTGTTATATAGGAGTTTTTTGTGCTTAAGTAATTAACTGGGATTATGTAGAAATCTTGTTCATGCAGTAATTGTAACTACACTATACCCAGAACAGGTTGTTTTTTGAGTGACATGTTGTCTTAATCTCAAATTATTTTAACCTTTATTATGTCCTTTTTATGACCTCAGATGAGAACACGTACAAATAAAGAGATCTTGTATGTTTTGTAAGAACATCTACAGTTCACAGAATGTGCTGTATGAACTGTTAGAGAACTACACTGTACTGTGCCAATAACAGACAGTTTTGTGACCGTGGCTTTATCACAAAAGCAGTCAGATATTTAGAGTAAATGTGTTGTTTTCTCTGTCTGAGCCTCTGATGTTTATTCCTATCGCAATTACATAATACTGTTTAATCATATTAAATAATACTGTTTATTCATATTAAATAATACTGTTTAATCATATTAAATAATACTGTTTATTCATATTAAATAATACTGTTTAATCATATTAAATAATACTGTTTATTCATATTAAATAATACTGTTTCATATTTATATGCACGTAATGGCCTAAATAATACTGTTTAATTCATATTGACTAATACAGTTTAATCAGATTAAATAATACGGTTTATTCATCAATAAATAATGACAATAATCACAGGTTTCTACGCTGTGTGCGTGTAATGTGCCCTCACTGTCGCTCACAATATAGAGGTAGGTGGTCCTTCTCTTCCATTGACGCTCGCCTGTCTCCTAAATACAGGATTAATAAAAGAAGAACTGAAGTGTTCGTTGTGTCACAAGACGGATGTCGAATGCAGCGGGTATGTTTTGCTCGGTTCATTAACGTGCAGTGGATGACCTAGTCAGTGAATGGTCCATCATCTCGTGTGAGCGTTACAGTAATCACAGTTTACTGTCTGTTTGCTGTAGGTCAGAGATTAGTATTACGGAAGGTTTTAGTTGGTTAGGAGCTGTTGTTTAGTGAAATGTCTTGTTAATGTCAGTATTGATGGATCTGCTGTGTATGAGGCTGGAAACATCTCACATCACGTTTGATATGTGTGTGACTTCGGGTCAACTGATCTCTGATCCATCTCTTCTGTCGTCTGTACGGCTCAGGCTCTGATCTCTGAACACCTTTGTGTACTCAAAGAGGCACTTCATCTCTGATCTGATCAGTCTCTTCTGTCTGACTGTACCCACAGCTGCACTTCATCTCTGATCAGTCTCTTCTGTCTGTACCACAGCTGCACTTCATCTCTGATCTCTGATCAGTCTCTTCTGGGGGTTACCCACGCGCACGTATCTCTGAATCTGATCAGTCTCTCTGCTCCGCGTCTTGTCTGATCTCTGATCCTCCTGACTGTACCCACAGCTGCATCATCTCTGATCTCTGATCAGTCTCTTCTGTCTGACTGTACTCACAGATGCACTTCATCTCTGATCAGTCTCTTCTGTCGACTGTACCCACAGCTGCACTCGTCTCTGATCTCTGATCAGTCTCTTCTGTCAGAAAGCTGCACTTCATCTCTGAGGCTTCTGAGTACACAGTCAGTCTCTTCTGTCTGACTGTACACAGATTACTATCACTGAAGGCTCTTCTGTCTGGTGTAGCCAGCTGCACTTCATCTCTGATTCTGATAGTCTCTTCTGTCGATGTACCCACAGCTGCACTTATCTTGATCTCTGATCAGTCTCTTCTGTCGACTGTAACAGCTCACTTCATCTCTGATCTCTGATCAGTCTCTTCTGTCGACTGTACCACAGCTGCATTCATCTCTGATCTCTGATCAGTCTCTTTTGTCTGACTGTACCCACAGCTGCACTTCATCTCTGATCTCTGATCAGTCTCTTCTGTCTGACTGTACCCACAGCTGCACTTCATCTCTGATCTCTGATCAGTCTCTTCTGTCCGTCTGTACTCACAGATGCACTTCATCTCTGATCTCTGATCAGTCTCTTCTGTCTGACTGTACTCACAGCTGCACTTCATCTCTGATCTCTGATCAGTCTCTTCTGTCCGACTGTACCCACAGCTGCACTTCATCTCTGATCTCTGATCAGTCTCTTCTGTCTGACTGTACCCACAGCTGCACTTCGTCTCTGATCTCTGATCAGTCTCTTCTGTCCGACTGTACCCACAGCTGCACTTCATCTCTGATCTCTGATCAGTCTCTTCTGTCTGACTGTACCCACACATGCACTTCATCTCTGATCTCTGATCAGTCTCTTCTGTCTGACTGTACTCACACATGCACTTCATCTCTGATCTCTGATCAGTCTCTTCTGTCTGACTGTACTCACACATGCACTTCATCTCTGATCTCTGATCAGTCTCTTCTGGGTACTCTGATCGTCTCCTCTGCTGCACGTCTCTGATCTCTGATCAGTCTCTTCTGTCTGGACTACCCACAGAGAGTTCATCTCTGATCAGTCTCCTCTGTCTGACTGTACTCACACATGCACTTCATCTCTGATCAGTCTCTTCTGTCTGACTGTACCCACAGCTGCACTTCGTCTCTGATCTCTGATCAGTCTCTTCTGTCTGACTGTACCCACAGATGCACTTCATCTCTGATCAGTCTATTCTGTCTGACTGTACCCACAGCTGCACTTCGTCTCTGATCAGTCTCTTCTGTCTGACTGTACCCACAGCTGCACTTCGTCTCTGATCTCTGATCAGTCTCTTCTGTCTGACTGTACTCACACATGCACTTCATCTCTGATCTCTGATCAGTCTCTTCTGACTGTACCCACAGATGCAGTTCATGTTGTTGTTCAGCAGGCAGGGGAAACTCCGTCTGCAGAAATGGTATGTTCCTCTGTCTGACAAGGAGAAGAAGAAAATCACCAGAGAGTTGGTACAGACTGTTTTGGCCCGTAAGCCCAAGATGTGCAGTTTCCTGGAGTGGAGGGACCTTAAAATCGTCTATAAAAGGTCAGTTCAGAGGGCAAAATTAAAGTGCATCATTTCATCAGTGATAATATTGATATATATAAAATATTGATATATAAAAATGATACAAACACATACACACGTAATAAGAGTATATTTAATATATTTAATACTGTATTAAAACAGTGTGAAATCTACTATAACTGGTCACAACTTGCATGTTGTTTCACCACATCTTCAAAATCATCAGCACAGCACAGCATGTACTATAAATGCATAATTATGTGATTTCAGCAGTGTTCATATCTGGAGTGTTTTTAAGTCAATAATGGGTTAAGAAATTCATGTCTTAGCTGTTAATTCATCCATGCTGTGGAAAAATGAGCTTCTTCCCAAATATCTTTAAATATTAGCCCAGCTTTAGTGCTTGTCAGTACCAAAATGAGCACAGCAGGTTAGTTAAGTAAAGAAATATTTAAGGCTGTTGACTGGTTCAAGAGTTTCTTTAGTTAAGTAAAGAAACATTTAAGGCTGTTGACTGGTTCGCATTTTGGATTGTAGAAAAGATGAGCAGGAATGAGCACTTAAGAAAATTTGGATCTCATGTTGTGTTTAAGTAATTCTGATGGCTTCAGCTGAGCCAAAGTTATTAAAGTTTTCATGCAGAGCTGGTTTACGAGCACACAGTAATGAAGAGCGATGTAATTGGCTGAGGAATTTGACCCGCCTCCAGCGCTGATGACCGTGACCTGAATTTGAGAGCCGTTGATGCACATTTCCGTCAGAGCTCAGGAGCACATGAAGAGTGCGTTGATTTCTGTCCACAGGGACGTCTGTGATCAGGATGAAAACGATTGTTCTGTCAGACGGGAACGTTAAGATGGTGTTGTTTCCATGGCAGCAGAAGGTGGGGGGGCAGATATGGTGACCTGGGAAATGACACACACACACAGCAAAATGCAGCCAGAAATGCCTCTCTCGTGCCTGTGGACTTAATATTTGTTTTGATTATACAGTCAGAGTTACAATAAAACAGTCAGTCAGATTATCAGAAGGAAATGTGTTTTTGCCCATGCAACATCATACAAGAGTGTGTTTGATCTGGGGCATTGCTAGGATGCTGTGGGTGGTTGCCAGGGCATTGCCATGCTGTTGCTATGGTGTGATGAATGATTTGCTAAGTGGTTGCTGTACTAGGCCAACACAAAAATGGCCACCCCTAATTCTTAATGATGTTCATATGTGTGTCAGACAGCACTCACAGTGTATTTATCTGTTTTATTTTAAACTATTTTTGTTTTTTAAATGTTATCTGATTTACAGTATGTTGATTGTGTTCTGTTAGACTACAAACACTTTGGTTAGTACAGCAGTAGTCTATCTGTCATGCTAATGAAGTACTGAACTCAAAATGAGACAGACAGAAGATTAGACAGATATTTAGAATGAACATGACCTCAGTTCCTCAGTGGTTCTTCTGTCAGTGTGAGTGTGCTCAAGCTTTGGGTCTTGTTCAGGTCACATCTCGGCTTATCTGGCCTCTGACCCCCAACCCCTTAGTCCTGAGGGCCCTACTGTCTGGAACTTCCTCAAAACTACTCTATTTTGGCTTCTGTGAGTCAGTGTGACCAGGTTTCAATCCCTTTCTGATGCTGTTCTCCACTCTGCCTCCCACAAACTTCCTGTTTCTGAACACTAAAGCTTTGAGTCCACACCTGAGGATGAGGATTTAAGGACAGCTCTGTGTTAGGAGTGACAGTGTTTATATATATTTATTAATGTTTTCTGTGTTTCTTTCATACACACTGTGTATTAAAACAAGTGCTGCACTGTGTGTGGTGACAGATACGCCAGTCTGTATTTCTGCTGCGCCATCGAGGATCAGGACAATGAATTAATCACCCTGGAGATCATCCATCGCTACGTAGAGCTGCTGGACAAATACTTTGGCAGTGTAAGTATGCTGTAATGTGCTGAGTGTGTGTGTGAGCGAGTCTCGTGAGGTGTGTGTGAGCGAGCGAGTCTCGTGAGGTGTGTGTGAGCGAGCGAGTCTCGTGAGGTGTGTGTGTGTGAGCGAGTTTCGTGAGGTGTGTGTGTGTGTGAGCGAGTCTCGTGAGGTGTGTGTGTGTGAGCGAGTCTCGTGAGGTGTGTGTGTGTGTGAGCGAGTCTCGTGAGGTGTGTGTGTGTGTGAGCGAGTCTCGTGAGGTGTGTGTGTGTTTGAGCGAGTCTCGTGAGGTGTGTGTGTGTGTGAGCGAGTCTCGTGAGGTGTGTGTGTGTGTGTGTGTGTGTTTGAGCGAGTCTGGTGAGGTGTGTGTGTGTGTGTGTGTGTGTGTGTTTGAGCGAGTCTCGTGAGGTGTGTGTGTGTGTGTGTGTGTGTGTGTTTGAGCGAGTCTCGTGAGGTGTGTGTGTGTGTGTGTGTTGAGCGAGTCTCGTGAGGTGTGTGTGTGTGTGTGTAGCGAGTCTCGTGAGGTGTGTGTGTGTTGTTTGAGCGAGTCTCGTGAGGTGTGTGTGTGTGTGTGTGTTTGAGCGAGTCTCGTGAGGTGTGTGTGTGTGTGTGTGTGTGTGTGTGTGTGTGTTTGGCGAGTCTCGTGAGGTGTGTGTGTGTGTGTTTTGAGCGAGTCTCGTGAGGTGTGTGTGTGTGTGTGTGTGTTTTGAGCGAGTCTCGTGAGGTGTGTGTGTGTGTTTGAGCGAGTCTCGTGAGGTGTGTGTGTGTGTGTGTTTGAGCGAGTCTCGTGAGGTGTGTGTGTGTGTTTGAGCGAGTCTCGTGAGGTGTGTGTGTGTGTGTGTGTGTTTGAGCGAGTCTCGTGAGGTGTGTGTGTGTGTGTGTTGCGAGTCTCGTGAGGTGTGTGTGTGTTTGAGCGAGTCTCGTGAGGTGTGTGTGTGTGTGTGTTTGAGCGAGTCTCGTGAGGGTGTGTGTGTGTGTGTGTTGTTTGAGCGAGTCTCGTGAGGTGTGTGTGTGTGTTTTGAGCGAGTCTCGTGAGGTGTGTGTGTGTGTGTGTGTTTGAGCGAGTCTCGTGAGGTGTGTGTGTGTGTGTGTGTGTTTGAGCGAGTCTCGTGAGGTGTGTGTGTGTGTGTGTGTGTGTGTTTGAGCGAGTCTCGTGAGGTGTGTGTGTGTGTGTTTGAGCGAGTCTCGTGAGGTGTGTGTGTGTGTGTGTGTTTGAGCGAGTCTCGTGAGTGAGGTGTGTGTGTGTGTTTGAGCGAGTCTCGTGAGGTGTGTGTGTGTGTGTTTGAGCGAGTCTCGTGAGGTGTGTGTGTGTGTGTGTGTTTGAGCGAGTCTCGTGAGGTGTGTGTGTGTGTGTGTTTGAGCGAGTCTCGTGAGGTGTGTGTGTGTGTGTGTGTTTGAGCGAGTCTCGTGAGGTGTGTGTGTGTGTGTTGTTTGAGCGAGTCTCGTTGTGTGTGTGTGTGTGTGTTTGAGCGAGTCTCGTGAGGTGTGTGTGTGTGTGTGTGTGTTGAGCGAGTCTCGTGAGGTGTGTGTGTGTGTGTGTGTGTGTTTGAGCGAGTCTCGTGAGGTGTGTGTGTGTGTGTGAGTGAGTCTTGTGAGGTGTGTGTGTGTGTGTGTGTGTTTGAGCGAGTCTCGTGAGGTGTGTGTGTGTGTGTTTGAGCGAGTCTCGTGAGGTGTGTGTGTGTGTGTGTGTGTGTGTGAGCGAGTCTCGTGAGGTGTGTGTGTGTTTGAGCGAGTCTCGTGAGGTGTGTGTGTGTGTGTGTGTGTTTGAGCGAGTCTCGTGAGGTGTGTGTGTGTGTTGAGCGAGTCTCGTGAGGTGTGTGTGTGTGTGTGTTTTGAGCGAGTCTCGTGAGGTGTGTGTGTGTGTGTTTGAGCGAGTCTCGTGAGGTGTGTGTGTGTTTGAGCGAGTCTCGTGAGGTGTGTGTGTGTGTTTGAGCGAGTCTCGTGAGGGTGTGTGTGTGTGTGTGTGTGTGTTTGAGCGAGTCTCGTGAGGTGTGTGTGTGTGTGTGTTTGAGCGAGTCTCGTGAGGTGTGTGTGTGTGTGTGTGTGTGTGTTTGAGCGAGTCTCGTGAGGTGTGTGTGTGTGTGTGTGTTTGAGCGAGTTGTCTGTGAGGTGTGTGTGTGTGTGTGTGTGTGTGTGTTTGAGCGAGTCTCGTGAGGTGTGTGTGTGTGTGTGTGTGTGTGTTTGAGCGAGTCTTGTGAGGTGTGTGTGTGTGTGTGTGTGTGTGTGTGTGTGTGTTTGAGCGAGTCTCGTGAGGTGTGTGTGTGTGTGTGTGTTTGAGCGAGTCTTGTGAGGTGTATGTGTGTGTTTGAGCGAGTCTCGTGAGGTGTGTGTAAAGCACTGAATGTTCTTCTCAAACTCAGGTGTGTGAGCTGGATATCATCTTTAATTTTGAGAAGGCCTATTTCATCTTGGATGAGTTCCTGCTGGGCGGTGAGGCTCAGGAGACGTCCAAGAAGAATGTTCTGAAGGCCATCGAGCAGGCGGACCTGCTGCAGGAGGTGAGAAGATCTACTTCCTGCTCATCTGCTGTGTGTTAAGAGTGTTTTGATTTAAAGACCTCGGGGAACGCTGCTCCAGTAACGCTTATTGAACATGAAGCTCTCATTGAAAATGAGGTTTGAGGATTTGAAGGAATTTTGTGTGGAACAGTTTGTGATATTTGTTAGAACTGCAGGAACAGAGTGACAATTGAGTGACACACCACTGCAGACGAAAGATCAGAAACATTTCCGCAGCAATACAGAGACAGAAGGAAGTGTGCGGTTCTGCTGTATGTACTGAATGTGTGTTCTTGAGTTAATGTGATTAATACACTGAAATATCACTTTCAGGAAACCTGATGTGAGCTGTCTGCAGGAATGCATACAAAAGTTTAAAGCTGCAGTCTGTAAGTTCTGTATCGCCATCTCAGATCCAAACAGAATTTGCAGGTTACTTGCAGAGTTCATTTTTAACCAGAAACAGTAACGGATTACAGCTTTAACATCATTGTTGTGTTCTAAAATATGGCAAATTCTTACGCAATTCTTACATTCTTAAATGCAGGTTTTTGAGTACTGAGGTTTATTTTAGTAACAGTAATGAATGAACACTCATTATGTACACACACATTCTCTCTGAAAGTGCGTGCTGTATTTCCCAGCCTCCCCAGTGTTAGCAAAACAAAAGGTTTCTTTGTTCATGAGTATAGAGGAAGCTGTTTTCCCACACAGCCGTCAGCTGAGGGATCTGGCTGAAGAGCACCGCCTCATATCTGCAGGATATCTGTGTCCAGATTAAATGAGTTATCTTTGATGTTGAAGTATTTTCTCTCTCAGTTTGATGTTTACAGTGAGCTGTAGGTGATTCATTGGTCTTCAACATGTCCATCATGTGGTTTGCTTTTTTTTCTAAATAACTGCAATTTTCATGGAAAAGTTTTCATGGGAAAAAACCTGTGTAGAAGTTTGTGCTGTGGTGTGTAAATCTGAACACTTTAGCTTTAAATGTTTGGGATTGTCATGTTGACATGTCCAGGGTCGTCAACACACAGATTTTCAGTTTCACTGATCTTCATCTCATGTTCTTCCTCCTGGTTCTGTGATCATTCTTCAGCGACCTTCAACATGCTATAAACATGTCAGGCAGTGTAACGGTTCAGATATTGTCTTCATTTTCCTCTCAGTTACTGGATCTTTTCTGACTTGACTGTTGTGATTTACAGAATCTAGATTTTCCGATCCGTCTGCTTCCAGGTATGATTTATTGATTATTGATTAGGAAACCCCCCTTGGTCTCCTGTAGCTGCAGTCATTAATTGCACTGAAGCCCAGCAGAGATTCTCACATGCCACAAACCTTCTGAGACACTGCAGGCCAAACCCAAACCTCACTCTTAAAAAATATAGGTTCCTAAAAGGTTCTTCACAGCAGTGCCATAGAAGAACTGTTTTTCTTGCTTCCTAAAAGAACCATTTCTTTCTTACCTTTATATAGTCTAAAGAACCTTTTTCCACTATAAAGAACCTTTTGTTAAACAGAAAGGTTCTACAAATGTTAAAGGTTCTTCATGAAACCATACAGCCAAAATTGGTTCTTCTATGACATTGTGAAGCACCTTTTTTAGGAATGCTGCTGCACTCCGGACGTCTGTGGTATGTTAAATTCTTCTCAACTAGATCTTTCATCTCACCAAACTTGTCAAGAGCTTGTTCAGTCTACCTAAAACCCTAAGACTCTTTTTTATGACAATCCCCATATCATGATAGTATTTGTTGTATGCATTTAATTTGTTTTTCGAATATAAATGTATTTAAATATATTTTTAAACTTCTGTGATTTTTAACGGTAATGAAAGCTTTTGATTGTGGAGTTATATGGTTTCCCACATGTTCTTGACATGGATTGTGGGATTCACTCAGTTAGTTACTAATGAAACTCGGCAGTTTAGTTGGTTCTGTTTTGTGTGTGTCATTAGAAACGTGTTTCTTCAGTGTTGTTCTTGTTCATTTGTTTCTGTTATCTTAAGGTGAAAAGATAATGATGTGATTAATGTTTCCTTTAAAAGATAAGCAGGAATAAGTACTCTGGATTAAGGTTGATTATGCATGAAGGCAAGTAGACACGTTCATCATCAGTACTACATCTTGAGATTTGAACCCGAGTCTTCAGAGCAGAGAAGAGAAGAGCTTTATCATATCTGGCAGACTGAGTCCTGGATTACAGGAGACAAAAGACGTCTCATGATGTCAGTGAGACTTTGCACTGAGAGAGGAGTGCTAAAACATTTCGTGCAGTTGTGCTCTGTAATCTGTTGTCATGGTGAATGTGTTTCTGTCAGAAATGGGGAGGTGAGTGTCAGTATGAGGGTGATGATGGTCGTGGCAGTATTAGCAGCAGCGTGAGCCTCACAGGCTGCTGTACTCTTGAATGGGGCATCTAGAAATTGTTGCCATATTTCTGCTGCGATTAATTTAGACAATTTTTAAATGAAGCAGAACTCTTTATTTTTGTGAACGGCATGTGTTCAAATTCTCCTTGCTATATTAGCAAAGATGTTATAATGATAACAGACCTTCTCAGAATGTGTACCATATCAGCCCCAGATCATAATTTACCCTGACTATTATAACATTCATATTTTGTTCCTGGATTTTCCTGGATATTATTTCCACAGATTGATGTCATTTTATAGAATGGAGCTCTTTGATTAGTCAGTGTTTTTGTTCATAGAGCCAGATTGAAGACTGGGGAGGTTTGGCCAATCAGGAGATCTTATAAGGCACTGGAATCCCGCCCACTCTGTCAGCCTATTGGTAAATGGTATTATTGCCTGGTTTGTGATTGGGCATGAAAAAGCTCATGCTTACGTGCATGACGTGGTGATGTGAGCGGATAGGGTTTGAATTTCTTAACTTTTGGCCTTTAACCTGAAATCCAATTTTAAGATTGATGCTAAATCCCAATTCACACACTTAGAGTAGCTGCTCTGCTGTGAGGGAGTACATGTGTGCAGTGTAGTGACACTGAAGCATACTGCCTGCCTGTTTTCAGTTCACATGCTGTTACAGCTGGATGTTCATTATTTTACACTTCATGACTGCTTCTCTTTTGTGTCTGACATTTGAAAACTCCTTTAACTCTTCCTTTTCCACACTTAAACTAATTTCATTTGACATTAAGACAGCATGCTATTTGGGATGTAGCATCATTCTTAAAGGTACATTTCATCCAAAAACGATACAGTTTTCATTTTTCATGTTGCTCTGTCTCAAGCTCTAAACAGGACAACAGACAGTCAATTCATATAAAAGTAATGTCATGGTGGTCAGTAATATGTCACTGTGGTATGTATCTACATAACTGAGTGGAAATCTCATGTGCATTTCACAGAAGCTTCACAGATGTGGTCATTATACACTTCTGAAGTTTTATCCATACAGCTTTGGAAAACTTGAAAGTAAATGTACTTTTTTGGGTGTACTTTCCTCTGAAGGTCTAGTATTAGTACATTGTTAAGCCTTTTGCTGAATATGTTTTATATTGTTAACGTTAAGCAAATATCCATCAGGAACTCAAAATATACAAAGAAACATGTATATTGATGTTGCAGGTAAAACGTGCTATGTTCCCGCTCACTCGCCCTCCTCAATCAGATGCTTGTTCTGTTGCCATGACAATGTGACGCTTGACAACAACTACCTGAGCTGAAGGAACATTAGAGAAGACAAAACATCTTTAACTGCATTTTGATGCTCTCTAGATTTGCCTGCATAAAGATGTGTGACGCGCTGCCTTAGTAAGGGCCCGCAGACACCTGAGGGGGGCAGGAATGGGACTGTTTCTGTGTCTGAGCTTCATTCAGGGGCTTCAGTTCTGCATAAATATCACATTAGGAGCTGCAGGTTTCACATTTTACATTGTAATATCACAGTCTGTCTGTCTCCCTCTGCTGATGTGATTGAGATTTTGTTTATTGTCCAATCACGTGCAGTCACTTGAAATCAAGACTTCTATTGAACCTTAAAATAAGGAATAATGTTTTGCAAGATTTTTGTAGTAACATTTTCATGACAAGCACATTTCCTTTATATTTGTTTTTAATGTGTTAAATATGTTATGTGTTAAAATGTTAAAGTAAAGTTAAAGTATTTATTATAGTAGTATTTGTTCTGCCTTTATTGCTAAAAAATGATTTAAATCTAGTATCATAATATAAATAATGTTAACATATTACAATAACAAGAATTTAGGAAAAATAGGGGAAAGTGCCAGTGTCAAAAACAAATTTCATTTTTCATCCAGTTTCACCCAGGCTGATGATGTAAGTTAGTTTAATATAATCAGATTATCATTCATATTCTCTTAGGAAAGAAGCTTCTGTCCTACTTTATTATCCGGTTGTAATTTTAGCTTCATTTTGTTTTTTCTTTCTAATAATTTAAAGCGATTTGGAGCTTTCGGCTTAAACGTCAAAACGATGAAATCACCTTATTGTTCGGACTGAGATGTTTTTAATTAAAAACCCACAATCCCTCATTCTCTGGGCCCGGGTTCTCTGTCAGCGAATGACACGCTTGACCCTGGAAAATAATTCCTGAACATTCCTGAAAGAACAGAGACATTCCATATGAGCTCAAAGCCTTGCAGAGTGTGTGTGTGATTCAGATTAATTACAGAGGACAGACCAGACGAGACTATCTGGGTCAAATTTAGAGTGAAGTCTGAATGAGTGAATCTTTAATGAGAAACCTGCAGGAGACATTGTAGATGAAGAGTGAGGAAAAGGAAGTGATGTCATCTCATTTCTGCAGGACGGTCATGAGAAGAGGGTCCATGTGTGTGTGAGTGTGTAGACAGACCAACAGACAGACAGTCTGACAGTCCCTGAGTGTAAGAAATTGTGTATGGTTGTATGTGTATAAACCACAACTGAGACTGTATTTTTACATAATTGTTCTGTATATAAGATGTACAGAGTGCATGAAAACAGTATGGCAGGTGAACAGGGTGCAGAAAGTGGGCTCCTGCTGCTTGACAGTTGATGGGCTGATATCTCACCGCAGTTTAGTTTAGTTTAGACTCCGTTGGGCTGTTCTCAGGTCTGTGATGTTGCTGTTGTAAACTGTTTGTTGTGCAGGTGTTCTGGGTCCACACATGTCTGCGGAGTCCTCTGGTCTCTTCCAGAGTTAGTCTGCATCAGGTGTGTGTGTTCAGGTTTATATTCATCTGTTGTTAGTTAGTGTTAGCTGTCAGGAATGGCAGTAGAGGAGCAGATTTATGTCGATCTAACCAGCTGGTCCTTGTGTTAGTTGTCTTTGTGTATCTAGAGGTTTTGACCCCTCAGTCATTGTGTGTGTTTGGTTTTTAATGCTAGTGTCCACTCTGTCCAGTAACCTGAGGCATTACTGTGGAGAAAATCTTTCCTCACTGTTCCAGTGAATATTACAACACCACAGATACACTGTTGTTTTTATCATGTAAATCAAGGTGCTTGTTTTAAAATTTGACTTTCATTTAGGTTTATTATATGCATATATTTATATTTTATATGACTTCAAGCACCCCTCCCCATTGTCCACAACAATATTTGAAGGTCTCTTAATTTCTCCCCAATCAAATATTTTTAGAGCTTGTTAAATATCTTGATTAATCTTGTTGTAATGCTTGTTTGGACTTATAAATAGTTTAAAGTCATCTTAAAAAGTGGATTTAATCACTGTGTGTATGTGACCTTAGAATTCCTGAATGTTTAACAGTTTAACATGTTTTTCAGAGAAATGTTACTGTTTCCTGTGAATGGTTTCCTGTCTGTTTGATGTGTTTTTACTGCATGTTGCATCCTGCATGTGTATTTATTACAGCTGTCTGTGAGACGGTACCTGCACATGCACCATTATCAGCTGTGTGTGTCTCTCCTCAGCCCCGACATGAGTACTTTAATGTGCCTGTGTACTGATTGGCTGTTGTGGCTGTCCATCCTGCATGCTGAGCCCCTCCCACTCCCTGCTGGCTCCACCTCTGCCTACCCCACTGTCCTATCAAAGAGTTGCATCTCTGACCTCCAGATTTCACCTCCACGCTGTCAGAGTGTTTCAGTTCAGATTGTGTAAATGTAGATGTGTGTGGTTCATTTGTGGGCATAAAGACATTTTTGTCTTGTTTTTCCATAAAAAAAAGATCAATACATCATTAAATGAGCAAAATTGTATAAATAATAAAGGACATTTTGGAGTTCTGTATAATCGGCTCTATGCTAAATTGTGCTGTAATTCTCTTATACAGACTTCTGTAAGTGCTGTACTGAAACCGTGTTTGAGAATTTGAAATGACTTGCTGTGATAATCAGAATAAGGACACATGCTGATCGTAAAGTGATATTCAGGTCATATATATATATATATGTATGTATAGTTTTTACTAAATAAATCAGAAAAGACAGCAAAGGTTGCTACTACAGAGCACACACAATTATATATTTAACTACAGTATAATTAGCAGTCTTCTGATCGGTATTTTTCAAGACAAAAAAGCAAGACATAAATAAATGCATATATAAATACATATATATGTATATACATATGTATATATATGTATATGTATATATACAATATCTCCCAAAAATATTTGGACACTTCATTTACACTCAATGTCTGAATGACACTCGATCAGAGAAGTAATGCACTTTAAAAACAATGAAACTGGTCCAGTTTGAATATTAAAAGTATTGTGACACGATTTGCTTGTCAAACGTTGTGCTGAACTACACCTTCATACAAACACTAAAAATCACCATGATAACAGCTAACAAACGAATGTTTTTCAAATGTTCTTTGAATGTTTTTAAGAAACTCTAGCATCATCTACTTTGCTTTGTTACAGTTTTTATTGTGATGTTAGTGTCCAAATCCTTTTGCTCATCACTGGATTTCACTTTATATGTTTTTATCTGGAAATCCTGTAACACTTCTGAATTTTTATGTTCTTTGTTTTTGACGTTTGATTTTAAAATAGATTCATTCTCACTACACAGTGACTGTCATAAATCCACTCATGAAATATGATGTGGTCAGTGAAATATGCAGATTGAATAGATGTCAGAAATAAATTCATTCATCATGTCAGGAACCGTTTTTGGCTTCTTGTTGCTGTGTGGTTCTTTGGAGATAAAAATGGTTCTTGATGCTTCATCACAGTCGGGTTCTTTAAATCACTTTGTGGGTTCTTCAATAAAGCACCAGCACATGGTTGCTTTCCTAAAGAAAGAATACAGAAATCTCCTGTAGAACTTCACAAGTTCTCCTATGAACTTAGACTGGAACCTTTATTTTGAAGTATTTAAAAAAACGAATATAAACTAATTCTTTTATTTCTCCTCTGTTTATGGCTCGGCTGTGTTCAGGATGCTAAAGTAAGTTCAGAGTGTTTGCTGTGTGTGAATCTGTGTGTGCGTCTCTGTTGTCAGTGAGTCATTGTACATAGCAGCCCACTTGCAGATTATTTTCAGATCTCACAGGATAAATTTAACTCAGTTTGTCTTTATGTGCTTCATTATTCATATATATAAAACAAACCTGCTGCGCCCAGAGGGGTGACAACATGCCCACACTGCTACATATTAAAGATATATGAATATAGAATATATAGAATATATGCTTGTATATATGTATCACTCTGTTGAGGAAACATGGCAAAAGTCGTAAAGGACTACTTAACCAATAACTGAAATGTCTAGGGATTTATTTACCCCCATGTTTCAAACCAGTTTGATATTTGTCCATGAAGCATGAGAGAACTTTTATGCAGAATGTTACAACAACATGATGAAGATTTTGTGTGCAGTCACCTCTTAAAGGCCAATAAACACAAACCATTAAACACGTCTGTCTGTTTGTCCGTGTTTGTGATATCTGCATATTTACATCAGGCTGTCAGTAAACACAGATGTTAAGAGATTTGTCTTCATTTGTCATCATTAGAAAACGTATTCTGTGCATTATTTAGTGTTTACTGGTAAATGTTAAGCCCAAGCAGACTCTGTGGTTCTGACAGTTTGATCTCTGAGTGTTTGATCAGAGGAAATTTTCATCTCCTTCCACAGGAAGCAGAGACCCCCCGCAGCGTTCTAGAAGAGATCGGACTTACATAATCCCCCCAGAGATGACTTTACCCACCCCACACCCACTGAGAGTCTGTCCACTTAAAGATGTAGCAAACACACACACACCATGCGTTTGTTTCAGCTAGTCCTGTTTACTGTAGTTCAGTACAACACGCTGAAATATTGATCAGACTCACAGGGAATACTGTAAGTCTGTTGTGTCTGATAACCACTTTCCCACACTGTGCTGATTTATCACATTCATGAGCCTCCTGTCACTTACTGATCATCATGCTGTATTTACGCTAAAAACAGAAATGTGTTTAATTTATGAGCATTGCATGTTTTTCAGACCCTTTTAAATGACTCTTCAGTGCTGCACACATCAGTTGTTATAGTACAGCGCTCAAAGTTTAACGTATTTTTTGACCCTGTTTGCCTCTGACAGGAAGTTGGTGAAGCTGATGTGGAAATCACAACAGGACAGAAGATCTTGTGCGTGTCTGCACACATTTGTATGACACACCACTGATCACCTTTAAACAAAATATGAAATAAATATGATGCACATCATAACATCAACACTACCTGGAATGCTTTGATTGGTTTTTTTACTGTCACATGAGATTTTCTTCTGGGATGTTTAGGCATCTTCTCATGTGAGGGTCACGGCTGTGTGTGATGCTGGGGCTTCATAAGAGTCATGTGAAAGGGCCTTTAGAGTCTCAGAAATGTATCACATGTGATTTGGCATATAAACATAACAGATATACAGAATATCAGACAGTCCATAAAACAAACAAGGGATTTATTCACAAAACCAAAGAATCTTTTACTTTTCTTTCTTGTGATTGTAGTTTCAAGTGGTAAAAATCAGCACACTGTGTGAAGTGTTTCAAGGCCTGAAACTCACTGTAGGCAAGTAAACTTCACAGTTTTGTTGTGATCTGAAATGTGTCTGAATGTAATTCATAACATTCAGAAGTTATGATACGTGTTACATTCTCAGTGTTGACATGAGCAGATGTGAGCTGTCTTCTTCAACAGCCAGTTTTGTCTTGCAGGTCAAAAGTCTCATGATAAATAGAATTACATTTACATTTAGCAGAATTAGTTCAGTGTTGTAGTTAGTTCATCTGGTGATGTGTGTATCTGTGACCCTACACTGTACAGAGGAATCGACGGATGTTTCTAGCTCATCATCTGATACTGTCCGCATCCTCTACACAAACTCTCTTTGTTTGGGACTCAACACTGGATTCATTTCACAGACCTGATAAACCTCACTGGTGATCCGCTGTTATTCTCGTCATTACACACGAGAATATCAAGCGTCAGTTAATTGTGATGTGCTGTTGTCGTGCATGCTGTATTATTGTTACGGTACACGTACATGTTTGAGGACAGTGTGTGTAGCGGTGTGCTGTAGTCTTTCTGACCATCATGTGGTGTTGTGACAGCAGTGTACAGATATCACTCGTGTTATTCTGTCATTAACCTCTGAACACGTGTGTGTGCGTCCGGCTCTGAAGAGACGCTGTGTGTTGTTGACTGACTACAATCAACAGTGTATGTTGTTGAAAATGAAATAAATAGTTTCACAGCTGCTTATATGTGGTGTGTTGTTTTATTTATCTGTTCATTCATGTTGAGGTGAAGCTCAGGGTGATCTACTTTTCAACAGTATGAACTCACTGTTCTTTTATCTTAATAAGAAGTTAAGTGTTATGGTAATATGAAGCCCCAGATGACTGTGTACCACTGTGATCTTGTAAATGTTTTAATGACTGCCCTCTGCTGGACAGAAAACACTCCACACTGGTTAAGTTCAGATGAATGTCTCTGTGTTAGATGGAGCTTGAAAGAAGAAGACAGTCATTCATCTCTCTGAGAATCCCTCAGAGCAGAAACAGTCTGAAATATTTCAGTGGTTTATTAATGTTCTTATTTAATGACAGTACTGGTCCCCTCAGGTCCCCTCATGCTTCCCTCAGTCAGAGCAGAATATTGTTCATCGTTTGCATGGATAAAGTCACCTGCTGTCTGCCTCATACATTCATTAAACTGCAGTGATGTCCAGCAGAAGATAGTATCACTTCAGTCCAATGTGTGAGAAGGATGGAGTGAACCAGCATCCATTATGAGTTATGATCTTTAAGTTGGAAAATTGACTTTTTTCATGAGAATGTTCTTCTACAGTGCTGACAGATAGCAGCTGTATTATCTGTCCCCTAAGAAAAGAAAAATTACAGATGAAATCTCTTTATTATCTCAATTGTTTCTCCTAGACAGCAAATGGATTAAATGGAGAACAAATGTAAACTTTCTTGAGTCTCCAGTGTCTCTGATATTTCTCCTGAGAAACAGACCCAGAAATCTGATTTCATTTGATGTCTTAAACTGAGCTCAGATTTGGTAGACCTGCAATCAAGTCAATATTATTGAAGATTTCAACATGAATTCAAACATTTCTCATCAAATTTATACAGATTATCCAGATTACATCTGAGACAGAGTTGATGCTTAAATGAACCACAACCGAAAACTCCATCAGATCTCCTGAGCTGTGAAAGAGCAGCCTCTAAATAATAACATTTCCTCTGGGGTCTTATAAATCTTAATATGACAGTTTGAGTTTTTCTCCTTCTGTGAAAAACACATTTTTTATGACGGCTCTAGTCCTGTGATTCAAAGCAACAAAAACTAATAAAAACTTGAATTGCGTGATATTATTAATTGTGACTGTTTCATTTTTTTGATGAGGCATGTCTGATGTTGGGATCTGGTGAGACGTCTAAGATCTGAGATGTCTCAATCTCTGATCATCTCTACTGAAGGTGTGAGATCTCCTTAATTCCTTAATTGTATTTTCAAAGAAGTTTGTTGATTAATAGTTTTATATTTTGTCAAAGTTCTTGTGAGTCAAAAGGGTTGTGGACAGGTGTGTTTTGGACCAGACAGAAGATGTCATTTAATTGTCCTTAGTCAAATGACTATGTAGATGCTTGGAAATTAATTTTAGGATGTCATATACATTTATGCATTAGGCAGATGCTTTAATTCAAAGTGACTTACAGTTCATTTTGGTTACGCATTTTATCAGTATTTGTTCTCCCCTGGGAATTAAACCCACAACCTTTGCACTGCTAACGCAATGCTCTACCACGGAGCTACAATTGTGAAAGTTGTACCGGCCTATACAAATAAACCTGACTACCCTGCAGATGCAATAAACTAGCTTTTCTAAAGTTAACCAAAAATAAAAGATCCTTTAACTTTAGAATAGCAAGATCCAGAATCCAGATAGTCCAGATTTGTGATTTTTCTAAATCATGCTGAAGAAACTCAACTGTAGATCTTTATTCCTCTTAAAGTTTAAGACTTTCAGACCTGTTGCCTGCAGTCTTCTCTTGTTAAATCAGAAGAAGACTGAAATATTGACAGTGTGCCCAAACGTCACAGAATGTCCAGCAGTGTGCAGATGTTGGTTTCAGATGTTGCATGTGATGTGTGAGATCTGATCTAAATTCTGATGCTTTTTTGCCTCGATAATGAACATGAGTTTCATTCTGATATTTAAAAACACTGTGAACATTCAGCTGTTTTGATCCCATAACAATACAAGAAAAACATAAAAAACACGTGGACAGGTGATTTGAGTTTTCTGTGCTCATAACTGGCGCTCAAGTTTGTGACTCACTGTCTTGTTATGTTCCATCACATGACATAAAAATAACAAACGTACCAAAAAGAACATGTACAAGAGTATTCTCACATATGAACAATACCCATTTACTTTAGCTTTTGCAAACATAATTAAAAACAAAAATGATTGAATATTTATGTCAGCTTTAGTTTATAGATAATTATAGTATTTAAAACTGTCATGGTTTTACTCCTGCAGCAGGATTCTTGTCACCCCAACACTCCATTATTAGTGAACTCATATAATATTTTACATGAAGGCGTTTATGTGATTTTATGGACACCAGAACTGCTGACAAGTCCAGAACTTAAACTGATGAAAACAACAAGATGTACTGTATATCACTTCAGCTGATGACAGTAATAAACGTGACCAGTGACAAGACAGACCTCCACCTAATCTCTCTCTTTCTCTCTCGCTCTCTGTGACATGTATCTAACAGGTTCAGCTGCTTTTCTGTGACTTTATGTAAGATAGAGGGCTTTGTTCTGAATGCTCAGTTGTACTGGTAAGCGTATGTTTAAACATCGTTTAAAGAATGTTTACACTGAACGGTTGGGAACATTGTGGGTTCTACTAATACACCTAAACAAATGCAGAGTATTAACTACAGCTACTAAGTATTATTTTAATAACTTCATACAGACCTGAATTAATGTTCCTGCTGGATTTTTGTTTGTCTCTCTAAGCAAACGTCTGATTTCATTTAATTGTTCTTAGTCAAATGACTGTCTAGATGCTTGGAAATAAAAAATTAGGATGTCATATACATTATATTTACAAGACATTTACATTGATGCATTTCATTTTATCACTCTTTCTTTTATCACTCTTTTATCACTGTAAAGATTTGAGCTGTGATTCCTTTAAATCATTATTTGTAATGATTTCTGTTCAGTTCAGTATCTGACACACACTGACAGGTGCGCCCTGCTATAATTCCACCTTTCTTATGTAAATGAGCATAAATTCAATGAATGATTCTCATGTTTGTTTCTGACACACATCGTGTCACTTCGTGTGGAGGTGGGGCAGTTCACAGGTAAATAAAACAGCTACTGCACTGCCAAAACTTCCTCAGACTGACAGCACCAAACGTCCGGTCATCTGAACATCACCTGAGAGATCTGAAATCTGACAGCCTGCAAACAGAGAAACAAAAGAGACCCTGAAACCTCTCAAAGACACAGGTAATGCTTCATTTCACTAACAAAAACGTATACAGTAATTCTTAACACCAGCATTAAGTATATGAATAAACATTTCAAAGCATTTGTGTTTGAGTTTACTGGACATTATCTAGTGAACTATAATAATGTTTGTTAATGTTCCTAATGAAAGTTATTAAATGCTTTCAGTTTTAGCGTTTAGACCATATGACGTTTTTCAAACAATAATATTATGACTGACTGTTCAGTTCAGTTTAGTTAAATGGGAAAGTTACATCAAATATCATTCAGCTTTGATGAATATATTCTGGTAGGTGTATTTAAGTTTGAATGTACAGTAAAGTGATGTATATAAGATTCTATTGGCTTGACTTCCGTGTCTTGGTTTTGGCTGTGTGTGCCACTCTGAATGCTGTAATGATATTTAACCTGTCTGTGAGAGAGGCACCTGCCCCACGGGGCATTATTACAGTCTGAGCGTCACCTTTGTTATGAGCTCTTTATAGAAAGAATGATGATGATGATTGTACATTGTTTGGGAGGTGATGGGCTAGAGTATCCAGAAATTCTTGATAAAGATTTGATAATTATCTACTTAACATGTTTCGATCATGCCGTGACAGATCTGAGGACAGATGCAGACTGATGGCTTGAACACACACTCATGTATTACTGTTATTCTAAAATGAAGTCTATCAAATGAAGTGTAGAAGTATTATGTAAATGATGTAGTAATCTTTTGTAGTTGTTGTATTTGTAATCTTTTGGAGTTTATTTGAAACAGTGCTGAAGGAGATCTCGTGTGCTTACTGATTGCTTTTCCTTCACAAATAATTTTAATGCATTCGTGTGTTTTAATGTGTATATAGATACTGTTTCCTCAAAAGAATATTTTTATGGTGGGTTTACTTTTAAAAGACAATTTTTCTACAGATACACAAATAAATGGTAGTTTTGACAAAAAACTTCAACTTTCCCTTCTGCTTTATTCCAGTGTGCTGATAGAAATGTCGAACTCTACTCGAGGTCCTGGGAGCAGTGCACCTGCATCTGCACCTCCGTCTGCACCTTCCTCTGCGCCTGCACCTGCGGCTGCACCTGTGCCTGCAGCTGGGACAGCAGACTCTGCAGACAGGGTGCCTGTAGCTGCAGGTGAGGATGATGATGACTGCTGTCATGATTGCAGCTCATTTGTATTTAAAATGATGATGTCATCATTGCCAGAACAGTTAATACCATTTATTGAAGAAGTTCTCAACTTCTGAAATGTTATACATATGACCCCCAGAAATGTTATACATATCTGTTCTGATGTTTGTAAACTTATTAAAAATGATTAAAAATAGAGATGTCTGCTGAGAACATTACACCAACAACGATCAATACTCCAGAGACATTTAGAAATGTCATGTTGATAATTTCAGATCTGCGCAGTTCATATCATAGTAATACATTTCAGTTTTGATTTAAAGGGATAGTTCACCCAGAAATGATAATTAACCTATAAACCAGTAGAACTTACTCGTCTGTGGAACAGAACAGGAGATGTGAGTAACTGACAGCCTGTGGGCACCACGGCAAGCCGGAGAATCACTGGTTGATCTCAGTGCTTAACTAATATTCTTTCGTCATAAACATCACCTACCAAATAATCTACTCACTTCATTCTAGTAATCCATAATTTGAAGCTGATATGACTTAATGTACATTCATTCTGTGTATCCAGAGGAGGATCTCAAAAACTCGAGGACAAATGATACAATACAGTGTGGTTCTAATTTATATTTGTACATTCTGGTTTAGGGAGAAATGTTGCTTTAAGGGAATCATTTTATTTCCTGTCTGTTTTTCACCCCAGACTCTCTTCTGACGGTCCGTTCCATCGACCTCCTCAGAACCAGAGATGGACAGAACCGGCGAGAGCACCGCACAGACAGTTACATTAGTGACAAACTGATCATCCGCAGAGGGCAGACCTTTCAGATGTGGATCGACCTCTCAAGACCTTTTAACCCTAAATCAGACCGACTGCAGCTGGAGCTGAGGTTAGGTCAGTAAGTGTCAGGCTGATTTATAAAAAGTGCTTAATTTTTGTTTGTTAAACTTCTTCCTTCTGTTCCAGATGAGTGTGTGGAGTTTATTGTAAGTAAAACTATTTTGTAGGGTAAAATCCCTGAAACGTGTAAAATACTACGTCTTTGTCAAAACACAGTGATGTTACAACAAAAGCAGTAAGCTAACATAAATCACTCTTACACTTTACAATGACTCAACACAAACCCCTCAACATGTCTGCAGTCTGAAATGTTTAGAGTTTTTTAGTTTCCTTTCAGTACCGCGGCACTATTCTGAATGACCCCCACCGTCCCGTGAGAACTTAAACTTAGAACCAGATCTCGAATCACATGATGCAGAATCAGATGTTGCTCAGAGCTGAATTGAATTGTGTATTGTTTATCTGTTTTCAACTTTTTACCTATAAAACACTGACAAAGAAATGAAAGAATGAGCTATTATGTTTTTGACATGTTTTGTGGAGGAAACATTGTTAGACGTTATAACCGTTTTGGGACAAAGAGTGAAAGATAATGGAATAACAAGGTTACATGTAAATTTAACAAACATTTCAACGGTTAAATCAATTATCCAGTTAACTTTGTTTATCCAGGCGGAAGAACTGACAGAAGAATCTTTTCATTCATTCCTGGGTCTGGTTGTTGAAGGATTTGAGTCATGTAGCGTTTGGATTTGAGCCAGACTCATTATTATGACATATAATACAGGATAATCTGCCGCTCCTAAATTCTTTCTACTCAGCACAATTAAAGCAGAGTCACTAACATATGATTTGATTTTCCAGAATGCAAAATCATTAAACAGAAAGCAGACGGCCTGAACTTTATTCTGATGATTTATTAGTGTTTCTTAGATTTGTCTTTTATTTTGTAGGACAAACTGATCTTTTTCTGCTGTCAAATCTTGTTTGCACATGTGCATAATCAGACATGGAATGAAAGCAGATATAACAACATTGGTTCAGTCAGTTGCTGGAGTTTGGAGCAGAACGATTTGTCTGAAACTTGTTTAAAACCATAAAAAATGTTCATTATTTGTTATTATTTTTCCAGTTCTGTTTGGTGCTGCTAGTGGTTTGGAAGTGACACATTTGATCTTTAATAAATGAGAATCTGTGTCTGTCAGTACTGCTTTTATTTCTAATACTTACATCACTGTGGTTTTGTTTGTGCTTGCATGACACAGATTACATGTTTAAGAGTATTAGAGGGATACGCGTCACTGTTCCATTAGTGGATGAACTAGAAGACGGTCGCTGGGAGATGAAGATTGTGGAGCAGAAAGACAACAGGATTCGATTGGCAGTCAACACTCTGCCAAGTGCTTCCATTGGCCAATACAAGGTCTCTGTGGTGACAAACTCACCAAAGGGCGGTCTGATTTTCCCATATGCCCAGAACAATGACTTCTACATGCTCTTTAACCCCTGGTGTGAAGGTATGGAAACAAACTAATTTTTCTGTATTTACTAGTAAAACGATGCTGTACCTTTAAATCCGCCTCTCTTTAGATGACTCTGTGTATTTGGATGACGAGTCTGAGAGGAAAGAGTATGTTCTGAATAACATGGGCAGAATTTATTATGGAACTGAGCAACAAATTGGAATCAGAACATGGAACTTTGCCCAGGTGAGAAAAACATTTTATATAGCATTTCTCCTCAGAAAGATATTAAACTGGAAAGATATGAACTAAAATAAATACATGTCAAAATAAAAAAGACCAAGTCTGTTTACCTAAAATCTTTCAATACTTTTGACTTTCCTGTTAGATATAATTGAATATCTCAAATATCTGAGTAGTTTGGGAGAGTTCAGAGGTTCAGATTTGGATGTTCACATCTGAACATAATTAACATCTTTATTCATACAGCTAACAGTAGAAATGCTTTTGTCCCAGTTTGAACAGGACATTCTAGAAGCTTCTCTGTTTGTGCTGGAGAAAGGTCGGGTGTCTGTCACAGCGTGGGGCGATCCAGTGACTGTGTGCAGAATTATATCTGCTGTGGTCAGTCAGAGTCTTCATATCAGAAAGACATACATCAACAAATCAGACGTTTTTACAATGACTTCAAGAACACAAACAGTTTATCAAATGATGCCATATAAATATATTAATTGTATTATAACCGTGAAAACATTTTCACCTCTTCTCTGTCAAAGGTTAACTCCAACGATGACCATGGTGTACTGGAAGGTAATTGGTCAGACAGTTATGAGGGTGGGACCACCCCCACAGCCTGGAGTGGCAGTGGAGACATTTTGAGACAATACTACAAAAGTTCAGGAACAAGTGTTAAATACGCTCAGTGCTGGGTCTACGCTGGAGTCACAAACTCAGGTGAGAACATTTTATCAGTTGCTTAGAACACCACCCAAAACACCCTAGCAACAGGTTGTCAAATACTGGGGACAAATGTCCAGCCAATCAGATCCAACCATTTCACCATTTTAATGTCAATTCGCCGTATGCATGGAAAGATCTGATGAACTTCTGTAACTATATAAGCCAGCTGGAAAAGTTCCCATGAATTTTCACATGTTGGCTTAGTGTGCACTTCAGTCTTTCTTTTCTTAACAACATCAATAGTGAAATACTTAATAATCAGAATATAGTCAGGCTAAGCATTAATTAAGCTGATCATTGCTGCGTCCCTCAATGTTCCTCAGAAAAATTCAAATCCAACATCAGTTTTCACACTTTCCCTCCGATGACCAGCCATTTTTACAGTTGCCGGTTCACTGGAAAAGCCTCAACAGACTTACTGAAAACCAGGAAGTAACTGTTTATCTAGTGAACTCTAGTTGTATATTTCTAATGAGTGTTTCTTTCTCTGTCTCTCTGTCAGTACTGAGATGTCTTGGCCTTCCTACCCGCTGTGTGACCAACTTTAGCTCCGCCCATGACACAGACTTTTCCTTGACTACAGACATTTATATTGATGAGAATCTGGAGGTCATTAAAGAACAAACCAGCGATTCTGTCTGGTATGATAAAACAATCACTTCAATAATTATTCACTTTCCTTTTACAACATTCTTCAAGCAACTTCATGGGATTGTTAAAGAACTTCTTGGAGGTTTTCAATTAGAAGTGGATGATTTTTGCTAAAGAAAATATCAAATACTGTCTATAAATACTGTCAACAAGCTCTCTCTCTTGCTTTACAGGAACTTTCATGTGTGGAACGAGTGTTGGATGTCTCGTCCAGATCTCCCAGCAGCTCACGGGGGATGGCAGGTGGTGGATGCAACCCCTCAAGAGTCCAGTCAGGGTTTGTACCGCTGCGGTCCAACTTCAGTCACTGCCGTCCGCAATGGGCAGGTCTACATGAAGTACGACACACTGTTTGTCTTTGCTGAAGTGAGTCTTGTCATCTTTTAAAGCCACAGCTGTGATGTCTCACTGTTAACTTTGTGAGAAAAATCAGTCTGTCTTTTTGCCTTTGTCAAGCCAACATTCAAACCTTGTTTTGTTATTTGTGAGATTGCATTTTGCTCATGTTATTAGGAAGTCTCTGACATGCTCTGTTTGTATAGAAATGAAACGTGTTTGTTTTGCCAAAGTCCCTGTAAGAAGGTCTGCACACTTTTCAGTCAAGTCCTATCTACTTGAATGGAGCAAAACAGAGTTCTCTAAAATCACTGGCTAAGATCACAATAAAATATTTCTGTCCAACTATTAAACTTGACATCAACTGTATCATAAATAGTATTTCTTAAGATCAGATGCACTATGAAAAGCATTTTTTCCGGGTCGCTGTTTAGTGATTGACAATCATCTCTCTCTGCTTTTATCACTAGAGCGGACATTGAATGTTGCACTTTCCCCATTTATACTAATGAAACTGCAGCATCATGTCAATTCTGTAATCTTTGGTTTTGCACAGTATTGCAACAGTTTAGTGACTCATCAGTGTTTGACTTGTCGGTGTTTGACTGTGTTTCAGGTGAACAGTGATAAAATCTTCTGGCAGAGGAAATCTGATGGAAGTTTTTCTCAGGTCCACGTGGAGAAAAATTCCATCGGTCAGCGTATCAGCACCAAAGCTGTGGGCTCAGACAAGCGTATCGATATCACACATCTCTACAAGCACCCAGAGGGTAACGAAGCATTTCCATGCAGACACAAACTGCACAAATCTTATTTGTTTTTCCAGTCTGATATTTAGGACTGACGGTCAGGTCTGTTTTAGGTTCAGAGGAGGAGCGTATAGCTGTTGAAACGGCCAGTCGTTACGGCTCTAAGCCAACGCTGTACCCCTCCCCTACAGCCAATGATGTGACCATTGAAATTAGTATGGAGGGGACGGGGCCTCGTATTGGCGCTGATGCCAAACTTACCCTCATTCTGAAGAACAGGAGCTCAGTGCAGCGTACTAGCACACTTCAGTGTGAGGTGCTGGTCATGTACTACACTGGAGTTCTGAAAGCGACGCTGAAGAAGGAACAAATTCCTATGAACCTCAAACCTCAAGAGGGTGAGGACCTGTTCACTGCTGCTACTGTGTGTTACACAGATCCAACACGATCTTGCACTTTGTGATTGTTGCAGCCCAAAGTACATGAAATAATAATTAGAATAAATAGAAATAAGAATGATTGATAGAATGAAGAATGATAAATAGAGATAAATGATTTCTAATAATAAAACAGTCTTGTATATTTTTGTAGAGTGTTTCAAACATGCAAATGAGACAGACTCGTGTTCTGCCCTACAAAGTGTGTAAGCCACAGCGTTAAGGCCACTTCACGCTAAGAACAATAACTACAGAGATAACTATAGCGATCAATATTATGCCGTCCACACCAACATATGATAATGTTCTATTTACTCTCAGCTTTTGTGCTGCAGTAGATGGATTTCCATTGATTGAATGTTTTATTGAAAAAAAATCGAATGATTTTTAAAACTTTATAGTTGTCTTTACTGACATTCAAATTAAGTTTGGCTGCTTAAATTTGCATAAATTTTTCTGTCCACAAAATGTCAAAATCCTGGAGAGCTGGATAAAATATCATTTTTAATATGAAATATACAGACACTGCTGTGTCATACATGCCTGATTGGAGTGTTGTTGTCTTGTGGTCTTCAGTCAAATTGGTTCCGTGGATTCTGCAGTACAGCGAGTACATGAATCAGCTGGTGGATCAGGGTGCTCTGATGCTGACAGTCATTGGACGAGTCGATCAGACCAAACAGATTCTGGCCACTCAGTTCAACTTCAGACTGAGAACACCAGATCTGATCATCATTGTGAGTCACATACTGTAATCACAAAATATCACATCATGCAGTGTGAGATGAAAAGCTTAATCACAAAAAATCTACACTATGTAAAACTATATAAATTTGGGGTCAATCAGAACATTCTTGATTTTTCCAAATTATAATCCAGACTGATCTGAGATTAAGAAATTGAATTTATTTTTACTGTAAAAACAACAATGTCCAAAGTGGATGAAAGATTCATGTCTGAGGTTAAAGGCTCAGTTCACCCAAGAACTTACTTACTGTCATTCAAACCCCCATGGCTTTCTTTCAGGACCAATACATTTTAGATTTATAACAGTGTGGTTTTGTTTTTCTGTTTGCAATGGGAGTTAATAGACACCTTCTCTTTACAAACTTCAAAGCAGTGCAAAAGCATTTTGGTTGAATTATCCTTCATTCTGATGCTGTATTTTCTGCTTCAGCCTGTGGGAGATGCTATGGTGGGTAAAGAACTGACAGTAAAGATCATGTTCCAGAATCCACTGCAGCAGGTCTTGAAGAACGTCTTTTTCAGGATGGAGGGACTGGGAATGCAGAGTGTCAGAAAGATCACGTATGGGTGAGACCTGCAGTTTTACTCTTCATCTACAATTTCAGATGTAACATGTTCATGTGATGAATATTATTAAATTATATTAAAGTTTTGTACAAGTATTAAAGTTTGTAGAAAGGATATTTCTCTTTCTGTCTGTTAGTAATATTGACAAGCTTGCGACTGTTACGCTGATGGAGAAGTTTGTCCCCACATTCTCCGGCCCTCAGAAGCTTCTGGCAACGATGGACTGTCGTCAGCTCACTCAGGTCCACGGAGTCGCAGATATTGTAGTGAAACAACAGTAAAATAATCTTCATTCATTCTGTTCTTCTCTGTTATTGATCTGAAGTAACCACACTGAAGAATTAAACACAAATACACATTCATCTGTGTTCATAATAATTACATTTCTAAGCAATAAAGATTTTACATGATTACATTCAGTCTGTCTGTTATGTTTAAGTATGTAGATGTCCGTCCCTCTGCCAACAATGTGTTTAGATTTTAATTACAAGCTATAATGTCAGTGATGCAGGTATATTATCTAATACATAATACATGTGATACTCACGTGATAATAGTTATTCTCAAGTACAAACAACATATAAAACCTGAATTTTCAACTGTAATTTGACTTTACCAGCTGGAGAAGTTGAGAAAATGGCTTTAATCCTTTCAGATTCTAGAGTTTGAGTTTCATTGGTTCACACACAGGTACAATGAACAGAGGTTCGAGTTTTACCTTCATTATTAGTACATGGGCTATAAAGAGAAGAGTGTTTCTGTGAAGGTCTGACCGGTGAGCTGAGATATGAGAGGTCCACGTCATAAAAGCAGATCAGACCCTTCTCATAATCCACAAACACTCTCACACACAGATCATGGGATCTTTGAGAGCCTCATATTCACTGTCATTCCTCAGCCACACAGTCCAGTATCCATCATCTGTGATCTGAGGAGACTGGGATGAGCCGGTCCAGAGTCACATCCACTGAGAGAGATCAGATTCTGTGTCTGATATTTCATGCAGTGTGTGATTAAACTGCAGGACATACATGTTAGTGTATGAGAACATTACACTGTTCCTGCAGACTGCTGCTGTCTCATTGTAAACACAAAAAATCACAATCAGACAGAAACGTTTACAGTCTGATGTCAATTGAAAAGAATAACTGTGTGAACTCTGTCTTCTTTCTTTCTGAAGTGTGTTGACTTGACTGAGACACATCAGGCGTCTGTATTTACCTTTTTACAAATCACGTAGTTACATTTTTGCATATCTTGCACATTTTTTCATTGTAAATGTATGTAGACAGACGTATATTTATTCTAGAAAATGATTTAGACTGATAAATGTAAGTTTGGATGAACTAAACGAGCGCAGCTACGTTTCACTTCTGCAATCTACCCCTCACCTCAATGACGTCATAGCCCCGCCCACTTCGTGAATATGTATTCTTGAGGCGCCATCAGCCAATTATTTTGTCAGGATGTTATTTTCCTGTTGATTAAATCAGCAATAATAGTCAGTAAAGTAATATGAGGTCTCATTTAAACATCACATGAATTCAGAATTGTAAGTAAAAATAAATTCATGACTCTTAAACGGCTATTTATGTCGGCGGGACGCATTAAATGAAGTTTCAGGTTTCTGTATGATCTTTCTCTTTAAACCCGGCGGAGGTCTGAGCGCGCGCGCGCCTGTGACGTCACGCCACAGCTGACCGTAATGAAGCGCGTTTTTTCCTCCGGTGTAAAATCGCGACGCGACGCGACGCGACGCGCTCCGCCTTCATTCACTTCTTCTGTGTGGAGGTAAAACTTCTTTATCTCAGCCGGTGTCGCGCGTCACTCATGGCCATGATCACCTCCACCCCGATGGAGAGCCGCGCCTCCGCCGTGCGCTCCTCCAGGCGCAGCGGCGCGTCTCCGGCCAGCGTCAGCCCGACGCGCCTCACCCGCCTGCAGGAGAAAGAGGATCTGCGCCACCTCAACGACCGCCTGGCCAACTACATCGAGCGGGTCCGACAGCTGGAGAATGACAAGTCCTCCATGCAGCTGCTCCTGCAGGAGAAAGAGGAGGTCACGGTCAGAGAGGTGGCCGGGGTCCGCCGCCTGTACGAGACGGAGCTGGCGGACGCGCGGAAAACTCTGGACGCCACCGCGAACGAGAGGGCCAGACTGCAGATCGAGTTAACGGAGCTGCAGGAGGACCACAGCAAACTCACAGCCAGGTGACACCTTCACTGATACTGACATTTCACTGTCAGGATCAAGACGTGGAGGCTGCTGCAGGGAATGAAGTTACTGACTGTCAGGTGTGATGAGGAGCTTCAGAGCCACCACACCTGGAGAGAGAGACTTCCGTCACGTCACTAAACACTAACATGACATTTTACCCAGTTACAAGATGGTTTATAAGATGGTTATAATGTGAGGTTGAACACTGATAGTTGGCAGTACGTACATTTGTGCAGTTGTTTAACACGTGAGAGTTACATGTTATGTAGATCATCTGAAGTTCTGCTGTGGTTTGTTCTCTGGTCTCAGGAACAATAAGAAGGAGTGTGAGCTGAGCACAGCTGTTGGTCACTGGAGGAATCTGGAAGCTGCTCTGAACTCTAAAGAAGCAGATTATGCCAATTTACTTTCCACCAACCGCAGACTGGAGAACGACATTTCTGACCTCAAGACACAAGTGGCCAATGTGAGTCTGAACACAACCTGACTGAAGCGTTGTATGCGTGTGAACTTCAGTCTGATGGTCTCCATGACGTGGCAGGTCCAGAAGTATTTCTACATCCTCTTGGGTTGTTGTAGAATGCAGTAGTTGTGTTTACTCAGTTGAGTTACAGCAATAAAACGACTGAAGTAATATTTCCTCTGGCAGCTGGAGTCGGTGCTGCAGAACGCCAAGAGTCAGCTGAACACTGAGATGCTTCGGCGAGTAGATGTGGAGAACCAGATCCAGACGCTTCAGGAGCAGCTGGACTTTCAGAAGCACCTCAGCGACCAGGTCAAAAATAATAAAAATGACCTTTAATAAAGTCAACAGTCACAGTTTAGAAGAGACTGTTCTAAAACACAGCATGTCACCTCACTGTCTGCTGTCTTCTAAGGCGGCATCCTTATCCTAACAGGCAGCCTGATGAGTTAGACATTTCTACTGTCCATATGTAGCTATTAAGCTTTTCTTTCCACACAGATCATTAGATTTTCGATCAGAGACTCGGTTACCCAGATAATAGCAGCAGAGATGAGCAGATATGTTTGTATATTTCACTGTGTTTGTGCATGTGTTTGTTTGCATGTCTGTGTGTGTGTTTGTGCATGTATCTGTCCATGCACGTCTGTGCATGTGTCTGCGTTCAGGAGGTGCAGGAGATGCGCAGTCGTCATGAGAGTCGTCTGCTGGAGCTGGACACTGGCAGACAGAAGGAGTTTGAGGGGAAACTAGCTGAAGCCATGAAACAGCTCAGAGAGGAACATGAATCTCACATCCAGCAGTACAAAGATGATCTGGAGAAGACCTTTGCTGCTAAGGTACACAAACCCACACACAAGAAGTGTCCACATTTAGATTATTTACATCAGAGACAGAATGAGGAATAAAATTGTTCCTTTGTTTCCCTCATATCAAAGAAGATCTGCATGTACTTTGACATTTTGAGTCTCTTATGCACTACAGTTTAAAAAAATCTAATTTCTAATAATTATATTTCTGCATTGCCATTGTTTAATCATTTTAATATTGGCTGACATAAAGCCTTGTTAAGAAAATTGTTAGCAGGTTATGTAAAAAAAAATATTTTGAAGTGTTTTTGCTCACTAGCTAACAGTGACTCAAAAGGATACAACAACGTCACTAATTCTTGTCAAAATGATGTCACCATCTCAGAGTGAGTGGCAGTGCAGAGCAGGTGTAGTTCAGGGCTTTAAGCCAGAGGGGGCGCTGGAGAGGCAGGAAGAGGCAGTTACCTGCACACACTGGACACATGGGGTTTCACATCTTTCTGTTCTGGTACCTCAATGTGTTTATCATCTCAGTGTCAACAAACTGCTTTCAATAGCTTTAAAATCATCTCATGTGCACATACACTAACAGGTACATTGTGTATCTTGCAGCTGGAGAATGCAAAGCAGACAGCTGTGAAGAACAGCGATTTTGCTTCTTCAACAAGAGAAGAGCTGGCTGGAACCAAACTCCGCCTGCAGTCCCAGTCTGTGCAGATCAACAACCTGCAGAAACAGGTGAATTTACTGCAGTTACCGTTACCTTCATTTCACTGCAACATACTGGAGGGGTTTAGAATTGAGCCAACACGAAAGACTGTTTGAGTTCAGTTATACTTTCATAATGTAAAATTTCACAGTTGAATATGATGAGTGAATAAAATGATGTAGAGAACTGATTGGCAGTGAAAAGTGGTTCCTGTATATTTTCTGAGCATTCAAAGCCTGAAGTGGACTTCTGTGTTTCCTTCCCTGCTGCTCGTGTCTTCAGTGTTCAGGAAAGTTTCTCCTGAAGCTCTTTGACAGGACTGTGCTTGTTCTTGTGGTGCCGGTCAGCCAGTCAGTGTTACTATTACACCAATGAATCAGTGAAATAAGACACGGTGTTTGTTGTTCATTTTTGATTAGATGTTGACTTTACATACTAAAGATGAAGTTATTCTCCACAGCTAATAATGCAGAAGATTCTTTTTGTAGATGAATGAGGTGTAGCACATTATCCTGTCTTGATTCAGAACGCTGCAGCACGTCTCGTCTTCAACAAGCCCAAAAGAGCCCATGTCACCCCTCTCCTCATCTCTCTGCATTGGCTACCGCTCACTGCTCGCATCAAGTTGACGCTTGCTTACAGATCTATCACTGGGTCAGCACCCTCCTACTTTCACTCATTCTTACGAGTCTATGCTCCTACCAGAAGCCTGCGATCACAGAAGGAACGAAGGCTTGTGGCACCATCACAGAGAGGCACAAAATCACACTCCAGATCATTTTCATTCACTACTCCATGCTGGTGGAATGATCTTCCTGCCTTCATCCAGAATGTAGAATGCCTGGCAATATTCAAAAAACAGCTGAAAACACATCTCTTTTGTGAGCACTTAACCTCATCAAATTCTTTCCCTTCATTTCCTATCCCTCTTTCCTTTAAATCTCTCCCTTGTTGTAGCATATGATACTCTGAGCAATGTCTGAAACTTGTATTGTGAGCACTTATTGTGTCTAGTTGCCTCTTCAGGTTGACTCGCTTGTTGTATTCCACACTTGTAAATCGCTTTGGTTAAAAGCGTCCGCTAAATGAATAAATGTAAATGTTATCCAGCGCACGTCCGTCCTCTTTGCTGTTTTAACCTAAAGGAAGACTGTAGAGTTGACTGTTAAAGTGTTTGTGAATCAGAACTCGGCTCTGGAGGCCCGGCTTCATGAACTGGAGCAGATTCTGGACCGTGAGAGGCAGGTCCATCAACACAGACTCTCTCAGAAGGAACAGGAAATGGCTGACATCAGGCAGCAGATGCAGGACCAGCTGGAGGAGTACCAGAACCTTCTAGATGTCAAACTCATGCTAGACATGGAAATAAATGCTTACCGGAAGATGCTGGAGGGTGAGGAGAAGAGGTGAGACACCTCTGTGAGATCTTCAGACATCAGACTGAGTGACAGAGATCAAACATTGATAGCTGCTAGCTGGACTTTCCAGCTTCTGTTGTATCCAGATGTATTTGGTCATTGATTATTTAAAAGGAATAGATCAAAATCAGACTTCTGTGTTGACACAAAACCCTTGTGTCATTCTAAACTTGTATAATTTTTTTCTTCATAAACACAAAGTTGATATTGCCAATTTTTCTGTATAGTATTACTGAATAAGTATTGGGGTTCATAAAAGTACATAAGAGGTCTGAAACTTTTGGGTGCTAATTTTTAAATAAGTCATTATGTAACTGTATCTGTTCCTCACACAAGATGAGCAAATAATGAGAAAATGTTTAGTTTTGGGTGAACAGTCACTTAAATACTTAGTATTTACAGGTGTCTAGAATCTTCTGTGTGGATGTTTGTTTCCTCACAGACTGAATCTTTCACCAAGTCCCATCCAGCAGTCGACGATCTCTCGCACTCACTCACAGCCTGCTCGGAAACACTGGGGAAAGAAACGCAAGCATGAAGGGTCCAGTACAGGTCTCTCGCCCAACTACAAGTTTTCCCAGCATTCCTCCTGTCAGGGCAGTGTGTCCATTGAGGAGATTGACCTGGAGGGGAAGTTTATCAAACTCAAGAATAATTCTGACAAGGTCCAGTGAGACTCCTGCTAACATTTCCATTATGTTATCTGTAAATAGCTCTCAAATCTAACCAGGGTGCGAGTCCTTTTATATCACATAATTCAGAATATGGTTCTTTGCACTGAGCATTAAGTGGGAAGTAATTATAAATGTTAGTTTGTCCAGTTGTGTTGTAGTTTAGCATCTGTAAACAGCTAAACTCTCTGTTCCATGTCTAACACACACACACCTTAATATCCTGATATAACCTGATCTTTTTTGCAATTGACTAATTTCAGGACCAGCCACTAGGGGGCTGGGTGTTGCGAAAGAGTCAGCCTGACTCACCTGATATTGTCTTCCAGATCCCCCATCCTTGTGTCCTGAGTGCTGGCCAGATACTGACGGTAAACGCAGTCAGACTGGGGCTGAAAGTGTGAGGTGTGGCTGTGCGTGAGGTTTCAGCTCTTGTTGTTCTGATGTTTGTCCTCAGATCTGGGCTGCAGGTGCCAGTGTGGAGCAGAACTCTGTCTGTGATCTGGTTCTCAGGAACCATGAGACATGGGGCCCATTGGGTGAGGTCCGGGTGTCTCTGATGAGCCCACAGAACGAGGTGAGAGATGCTTTACATGTAAGATTTTAGTAAATTCATTGAATTTGAATGGAATTCATTGAAGTCTCTGTGTGTCTGTCTGTCTGTCTCTGTGTGTCTGTCTGTCTGTCTCTGTGTGTCTGTCTGTCTGTCTCTGTGTGTCTGTCTGTCTGTCTCTGTGTGTCTGTCTGTCTGTCTCTGTCTGCGTGTCTCTGTGTCTAGGAAGTGGCGGAGTACTGTCTGGTGTGTGTTCAGGGAAGATCTGATGAGGATCCAGAGTGTGAGGACAACATGGTGACACCTGATATTCACCTGCGACGGCAGGTAACAAACTAAACCCCTTTAGTGCAGCTAAAGGGTTAATTTACCCAAAAAAGACAATTCAGTTACAATATAGTCCAGTTACACCCATATGCTGCTATTATACACGTTATTAATGGCACAAGACCAACAGTATTTCATGTGAGGTCTCGACAGAGTGAACACAAGAATCTTCCCATAGTGTGAGTTCTCTGAAACACTTCTAACTACTGATTTCTGTATCGCTATCACTTCATCTTCATCATTTTTGTAAAAGGCTAAGAGGAGGAAAAAGAAATGTTGCTCGCTGTCCTGACTGTG